>JAQIXP010004679.1:0-11248 GCA_034700285.1 Proteroiulus fuscus | reverse complement strand
TCCATTTTAATAATAATTTTTCACGCTCTTTTTATTAACACCAACTTGTTTCAAAGTGAGACTGTCCCTTTAAATATGCTATTGTAATTTATTTTGCAATTTAAAAAATTTAAAATGTTCTCAAAAATAAAAAAAAAAAATTTTTCAACAAAAAAAAAGTGATAATCGCGTTGATTTAATAGACCTCAAAAAATAAAATTAAAAATGTGCCCACCCGCTTCAATTTTCCAAAACCCACTTCTGAGAAACGGAATTAACTTTTCGGGGCCTAAATTGTATTGTTTTCTAATGATTATAGGAAGTTTTAAAGCGGCCGGAAGCCGAAGCAGAATTGAAGAAATTTAGTATTAAAACCAATTCTCAGATTGCAATTCTAATGGGAATCGAAGTAGATATGATGACGCAAGAAACAACGCGGCAATTGGCCATCTATTCTCAAATTCAGGGTTACAGGGAACAGGTAGCTTATTTGGCCTACTTAAATAAACTAGCTTTAAGATTAATAGTTGGAAAGGAGTTTTAAAATAACGAATTGATAAATTATATTGTAGTTGGTGGATGTGCTAGAATCGGTTTCCTCTCAGGGTCCTAAGCTTCAGTTACAAGTTTTGTCATCGCCATTATCCTCCATTGTATTGTACCAGCAGGGAAATATAGCTGCTAGTAGAAAAGTTATTTTACCAATACTAAATACCTTTCTACTGGGTGACCAATCGCCTTCGTTTCCAAACATCTCCGGTCAGTAACTCGTATTTGTCAAGTCCCATTTACATTCTTAAGCTTGTTTATATTTTTAAATTTATCCGAATTTTTGCAATGCAGGTGCATCCGGTGCGACATCCAACTGTGATTACAAATCTAGCGGAAGATTGCCCCCCGAAGGACGGAGCGACGACGAAGATGGAGGCTACTTTGACCCGTTGGCGGCCGAAAGCGAAGACATAGTGCCCCTGGATTCGATGGCCAGTTCATCCACCCATCTGCACGTTCTCGGCATGGGGGATCCAATAAGCCACGCCGGAAGTTCGCAAAGCTCGTCCAACCAGAATTCGTGTCCGTACACGCCTCAGAATAGCTGTACCGACGGAGGATTGGAATTGGATCCGTACGCTCGGCAGATCTTGCCCAGCTTCAACAGCCGAGAAATGATGGAGAAAATCGAGAGTAAACGAGGGAAACTGCGAGGTTACGTGGGCGATGGCGAAAGTGATGCCTCCTATCCTTTCACTCCCAAAAACAGTTTCGTCGATAACACTTTCGAAAGTTACGTGAAGAACGTGGGCTTGTCTTCGTTCGATTATTCGGGCGACTTGCTGTTGAAAGTGAACGAGAAAGTTTCCACCATGGATTCTGACGCGGCGGGCAATGAAGTGACCGGCAACATCATCGTCAGAGTGCCCAGCCTCGATCATTCGCAAGATAAAATCTTGAAGAATGGCCACTCGGACGTGTCGGTACTGAAGGACAAACTCGCAAAATTGGAAGTCGAAACCGAATCTGTCGAAAATGGAGAATCGGGCGCTGCGAACGTTGCATCCGATCCAGAAAAACCAGTTGGAGACGATGGTGATAAGAACAAGGAAAACGTTCAGCGTTGGTAGGTCCAATCATAACGTCCATTTGCTTTTAAAAATTGCAGCCACATTACCCATGTTTATGTGAACTGCAAGTTTATGGGAAAGGGGGTATTTGGAATGTCGCTTCGGAGTAAAAGACATTTGGTTTGTTTTTCAATCACATTAAACGGTTGCCATGTACACTTGCCATATAGACATACTCTAGTAATACAAATGGTACAATTGCCAATTGTATCTAAATTGTGTGAAGTAATGTCATATTATTGTGTTCGATATGTCATTTAGTTTTGCACACCAGCTAGTTATACCTTGCCCAAATTCAAACTCCGGTACCATAATTACATTATACAAGAGGTATAATTATACAATCTCCTACGGAAATTGTCAGAAAGCTAACATTTGTTTTAGAAGTAGTCTCGTAAATTAATAATGAGCTCTTAATTGCCTTAATCATGTAGTTCTTGTAGACTTGTGATAGTACCGTTTGCTCTAAATCTCTGGAAAAATTTCAATTTGAGGGTAAAAGATTTTTGAAGCTTACTGAAATTCTCGCAACATTTTTGCTAGACATTTGATCAGGACACACAATTATGGATAGCCGGCACTGTCACAAAAGCTGCACTGGACTTTACAAGAATAGGTTTTTTTTCCATTCACCTGCACTTAGTGTAGAATGTGTAGAGCAAAATAGTGCAAAGTGTAGCTGACAAATTATAAAAAAAATATGCATTTGAAAAGAATGATATCAATGGGGGTTCAGCCCTTGTATCGTATCGTGAACAGCCCCCCTTTAATATGGCCCATTTAAGTGCTGCACTGTAGTACACCACTTTATCTCGGGTGTGAGTTGTTGCTACACCTTTCTTCACTTTTGCAAGAATAGAAAAAATTTGGGGTAATTTTTGTAAGTCGCACAAGCCATTGGAACACTTAAAAAAAAGTGTACTTTGGTGTACAAAGTGCAGGCAAATGGAACAAACCTATTAATAAACATACATACTTGTTAACATTAAAAGGAAAATATATGGAAGCCACAAATTATTTACAAAAGGTTGCTCCATATCGCAGAAAATAATACTACTTCAACAAATTTAAATTCCATGCTAATTAAATGGTATGGCTCAATCAGATTTTAATTTATTTTTGGCCTAAAGAAGAGAACCCCTCGTGACAAAAGTTCAGGGATGCCTCATTAATGCCTCAGCATTTTCATTTAAACAAATACAGTACATGTAAATCGTTTTCATGTCTAGACTACAGGTGTTCTTAATGTATTAGCAATTTTGTTTTGAATCTCATTTCTGTGGGAATTAGTGAATCAATTTTACCCTATTAAGTATTGAAATGGATAATGGGAGTTAGTTGTAGGTTTGAGAAAAATTCCTGAAAATACGCAAACCCTAACGTATGTAAATGCATCAGAGCCAAGTCTCAAGTTGATAAAACGAAATTATCAATGTTGATGTGTACTGGTACTCTTATATTGATTGTAGGACCATAGTTTTTTTTAAATGTCTTTTTGAAAAGAAATGTATGAGAATAGTCTCATTTCAGTGTGTTATGTAACCGTAAGGCTGCATTTACCATGTTCTTAATTCAAGATGAATGCGTCAATTCAAGTGCATTGTTCGTAACTTGATAGATAGAAATAGAAAACCTAGTTTTTTTTGCAAATGAAAAGAGAAAATAAATAGATTGAAATTAATTTGACTTCTTTTTTCCCCTCTCACTGATACCAAAATAAGTAAGAGAAAAACAGCTATAATGAGGCATCTAGTAATATCGAAAGCTTCGGCTGTTAAAATCAGAAAAAAATGCCATGATTTAAAATACTTTCAGTGCCAAGAAAGTATTTTGATGAATTGAAATTTGCATTAAAAATTTGGTGTACATCAAACAAATCAAAAGTGATTTTCTGCTTGATTTTTAAAATATTGCATAAATTGGCAGATTGCGAATAATGTCAGCAAAAGCCCAGATGAGCAAGGACCAAACAGTCATTTTCAGGACTGATATTTACATTCAAAAGGGTCAAAAAACCTATAGGGATCAACATTGTATTCGCCAATACTTTGGGCTGACCAATTTATTAAATAAAACTGCTGTGTAAATAAAAACAGCAGCATCTGTAGATGCGTAGGAAATTCAAATTGCCAAACTCCCCTTGATTCGTATAACGAATGAACTGCCCTAGATGCACGGCAAACCCCACAGTTCTTGCAGCGCCAAGTATTGATTTTCATGGATTCTCCATTGAAAAATCAAGAAATCTAGTCGGGGGAAGATGGCGCAACTCTGGGATACAACCCAGCATGGTCGGATGAACGAGCCTCTGGATACTTTATCTCCCAGGTTGGCTATGATATATTTAAGAAGCCACATTACAGAAGTAGTTAGTGATAAGAAAATGTTGACTGTTTTGAAAATAATCCGCAAGGTTTTAGGTCCCATTCGTATAATGGTCCATTTGCTTTGCACGTATCGGCACATTAGATAGCTTAACAGCATCATGATCTATTTCAATGTGCGTGTCGGGTATAATGAATATGGTTTTCTGGCATCATTAATTGTGCATGCCTTTTTTTAATTGAAAAGTTATCGCATGGCAACCAATGCATTTTGTGTCCTAATTTTCTTTGAATCTCATATTCTGCATGCTCCCAGGTAGACTCGTTCATTTTCAATTCTTTAAGAATGATTTGCACAGGTGACCTACATTCGGAACACATTAATGTCACAAACTTAAATCGCAAAAAATGCTTTGACAAATGGCTAAAATAGCATTAGTTACAATTTTTGATCTGGCCTAAGTCACACCAGCTTCATAAAAAAAAATCAATCATATTGATTCTAAAAATAAATCATGGATGTTATTGCCATGCGAGGCAGCGCTGTTTGCTTAATACTTATAACGGCTTGGTAAATACTGCATTATTAAATCGGTTTGCGAGTCAACGGCCCAATTTCACATTAATAAATAATGATCAAAATGAATAAATCTTATATATTAGTACATGTAGTCTTAACACATTTTCTATAATGAGTAATTAAAAAAGAATGATGTATGCATTGTTTTACCTCAGCGCATGCATTTTTAATTAATGTATTTGGGAATTATTAATATTTTTAAAAGAATGCCATAGTTTAAGTTAACCCAACTGCTCGTACTAAAAATCTCGAAGAAAAAAATCAAGTCCGAATATAATTTGTTTGTATTTAGCCCAGAAGCAATTAGCCTTTCGGACAAGTTGGACAAGAGTGACGAAAAAATGGACACCAGCGAAACATCGGGAAGCTCCGAGAAAACCTCACCATTTCCAAACGATCTCGAAGTTCAAAACTCGACCGCTACTCTGTTAGCGGGAACCGTGAACACCACCACTCTCAGCACAACAGAATGTGATAGCATAACGACCAATGCTTATCTTCTAACCCAAAAAAATACTGAAGGGTAGGCCTATTTATAAGACTTGAGAATAAAACATTAGGTCGAGCAACGCAGTTCAACAATATCCCGTTCTAACTTCTAGGGCCCACGAAGCGACCAATTCGAAGACAGATAGTAGTACGGCATCAGTTTCAAGTCTACAGGGAGAGGAGGTTGATTTAGAGATGCCAGTCAATTACCAAACGGAAACGGTCGACTTTCCAGACAGTCCTCGTCAACTTAAACTGATGAACCAGTCGATGCACGAACACAAAGCACGGGTAATAATTAAAAAAAACTATGAGAAATTCTTAAAATCTCTTAATTATAAATATTTCAAGCCTTTCAAAAATGAATTTTAATATCATTTGACAGGGAGCATCGATCGAAGATGCTCTTCGAGAAGAAGACGAGGAACCTGAGCAACCAGACGACGACGTGTTTCGAGCAGTTTTATCGCCTAGCAGTGAAGGAGTCAAACTGAAGAAGGGTAAGTAAAAATATATTTTTAAATAAGTCCAGGGTGTCTGGCCGCCTGGAAAACCTGAAAATGTCATGGAAATTTAATCTGTGTCTGGAAAATCTAAATAAAATCTAACTAAAATGGAAAATTAGGCACTATTGGTGATTTTTTTTAGCCCATTTTGAGTTTTTTGAGCAAAAAATTCGCCTGCGGCGCCATTTTCTGTAATTTTTTTGTTACCCTTCAGATTTTCGCCTGCAGGCCATGAAAAATATTTTTGGGTCGAGGGGAAAAAAAATGGATTTTTGGGTCGAGGGGAAAAAAAATGGATTTTTGGGTGCGGCCTAGGGTAGTTGCCAAATATTACATTTTTAATTGAATACGTCTGTAAAAATGAGTTAAAAATCACTTTCGTTTGGTCTGGAGATTTGTGAAAATTTGTCTGGAAATGTCATGGAAATTCGTTACTGGATTTGGTCAGACACCCTGTAATTCGCTCTTGTTAATAAAATGCATGTCGGCCCTTGATAAAATTTCTCTAGTCACATGTGCAGAAGGTTTAACAGTTCCCAATTACAATAAAAAGCAACAAATAAACAGAATAATTTTCAACAATGTAGCGAAAATAATACCTTACGAAGTGGAAATATGTCGCGGGCAAGATGGATCCTACCTTGACGATTCCACAGATTCAAAGGGCGAATCAAGTTTATTGCCATTAATTGATACGGAATTGGATAATGATGATTATTTCGAGGATAGCATTGTAACAGCGAGTACAGGTATCCACTCGGCATCCTCAAAATCATTTACAATTGGACACAAAAATGAGATAGTGCCAAAGGAGGCCTCGTTGCCATTAAATCCCGATCGTTCAAGCCCGGAAGGCGAGTATTCATTTAAAAGTAAGACCGATTTACGACATGGGAAGCAAGATATTGACCTTTGGTACACTTCCTCCACACCAAAATATGGAAACTACTCAAAAACGCCAATCTCCAAGCCAGCCGAAAACTCTCCCAAATCCATTGGCGATACACCACGTGGAAGCGAAACATCATCTAGTAACATCAGCCAGAGTACGATTCAAAAAGTACGTTCTTGTTTTGACCAAGAGAAAATTAAGGACATTTACGTGTTGTGTGGAAAGTTACACGAATTACTAACGCCCCAGGAAATTGATGAAGTTTTGCAAAACAGCGAAACCTACGCCGAGTTTTTCGATGCCGAATTGTTTGAAACACTGACAACGATGAAAGTGGAACTGCCGACCGAAGGCGATCGTTCCAACAATCCATCTGACTTCACCGTAGAAACAAGACTAGATAACCCGGACGTAGGGAGCAGTAAAAAAACAAAAATTCAAATAAACAAAGCTACTTTAGACCAGAGTATAGTGGACCACTTTGAATCTGAGCTGCACATTTCGGCCATTTTCGAAGGCACTTCATCCGTGAGGCTCAACAAAAAGACGAGGTTACGACCCAAACTAGAAAATATAACCGAAGTTGCATCGCCAAGCAGCTTGAAGTTTGTCGAAATGCCGAGCGGAATGGCCGAGGCATTTTTTGAGGAAAGCGTCGGGGAAACGACGAGAACCGCGAGGAGAAAAATATGCATTGATTTGACATCAGATGCATTTGACAATTTTTCTACCAGCCCAGATGCTGGTGGAATCAGTAATTTAAAATCCGAGCCCATGGATAGCATTCATGTTGCAAACCCGCTTACGGACCTAAAGTTCGAAAGCTCTGAAGATAGTGCCAACTCAGTGAGTCAACTAATTGAAACTTGCGATATGCCCGCTTTGAAATTTACATCGATAAGCGTGAATGATGGATCCCAATCATCTCCAGGTTTGACGTCAATCATTATTTGTATTCACTCCTCAAATAAACAAAGCTTCTCTAACACCATCTTTTCTAACACTCGTCACCTTCAAGCTAATGGACCAGCTGCTACTAATAATTTCACTAAATCCTAATGTCAGTGTATTTTTCTAAGGTGTAAGTGCTATCTTAAAACTAACTTATTTCTTTCTTTCAGCTTCACTCATTCTGTAACATTCTAACGATGATTCTCAATGCATGTATTGACCAAAGCCATTTTTATGATATAAACTTATAATATATACTTGAACTATAGTGATATCGAGCAAAAGAACGGCGTAAATATCCCATTACTGGCAATTACAAGTCAATGGAAATTTACGCCGTTCTTTTGCTCAGTTTCACTATAGTGAATTAATCTTGCAAGAACATGTTAGGGACTGTTCAAGTATTACGTAACACTGAGATGGGAAGGGGGTACCAGGGCCTGTGCGGATCCAGCCAAAGGGCTGTGGACCCCCCAAATCGATAAGCTTTACAAATGTTGGGTGATACCCCGTACTTCTCCTGGGTACAAGAATTTAGTGGAATTCTGCATAAATTTTAAAACCAATAGAATTCTGCATAAATTTTAAAACCAGTAGAATTCTGCATAAATTTTAAAACCAGTAGAATTCTGCATAAATTTTAAAACCAGTAGAATTCTGCATAAAAACAGTGAATTTTTCATAAAAACAGTATGCAGGAAAACTTTCAGTTTTTTTTTTTCTAAAAATTTTTCCCTGTTAACTGCAAAAGTTTTGCAGAAATTTTGTTGGGCTCGCATGCCTCTAAAACACATTTTTCGACCATTATGTAACGCTAAAGGAGGGGTTCAAGTCCAGCGCTTCAAAGACTTTATAAATTGGGAGGGTGATCTTGATCTAAATTTCAGTAAAATATGCATTATGTACTAACTTGAGCAGTCCCTAACAAACTTGACAGCACCTGGGATGGACATGACTGATTGGCTTACTTTTTCCTGTATTTATTTGGAACTTTTCTCTTTAAAAATAAAAACTAATTCAAGTTACACATGCCTTTTCATAACAGAAAGGCCAAACACGTTAAGTGCTTCGGGCAAGAAGAAACTCAAAATCAGAGTAAATCCCGATATATTGAATTCATCGGATGACCACGATGATAAGAGCTTGTCATCGTTAAGCAACAGGAGTGATGGGGATATCCTTTCTCCTATCGATGACATAGCAACGCCGGATGACATTGACACCCCAGATTTTTTTGAGGACTCTACGTTTTCACGTATGTCTTATTCGCCAATAGTTTTGTATGAAATGCCAAGTGCTAAAATTTAAGTTCGTTTTCTCTCTATTTAAAGCGAGCGAATCGATACCAGAAGTATCGGCTGCCGAAGAGAGAGACGAAGAGCGCAGGTGGCGAACCTGCGTAATCGGTGGAGTACAGCGAAAGATTGATATGAAAGTTATTGAACCCTATAAAAAGGTGTTATCTCATGGAGGTTAGTCATTTTCAGGGTTTTCTGTACTCTTGCATACTTTTGGGCATTTTTCAACTTCCCATGCTATTTAGGTTATTATGGCCCCAAACGTAGCGCAATCATTGTTTTTTGCGCCTGCTATCTGCCAGATCACAGTAGGAAAGATTACGATTATGTTATGGATAATTTATTTTTGTACGTATTTTTATAATAAAATGCACGTTTCATTAATGCATTAAAAATTAAAATGGACTTATTACAAAGGTATGTTTTGACAACTCTGGACCAACTGGTGGCAGAAGATTATATACTAATCTATCTTCACGGGGCAATGGATCGTAACAATATGCCGACCTTTGGATGGTTAAAACGATGCTATCAAATGATTGACAGAAGGTTTTAAAAATATGCATTAACATAAATTTAAGGTTTTTCGGTATCATAGTTTTAACTGGGTTTTTTTTTAAACTAGGTTGCGCAAGAATCTTAAAGGACTGTATCTCGTCCATCCGACATTTTGGTTAAAAACCATCGTAGTTATGACAAGACCATTTATAAGGTAAATGTAGCCGTTGCATTTAAAATTTTTTTCTACAAATTCATAATTTAAAGGGAAAGTACAACTTTGTAGCAAATAATATTTAAAATGTACACACTTACTAGATATGAATGGCTGTGACAATATAATAGCAAAGTTTCCCAATTGAAATCACGACGTATGCTAAATACATGTTAGGTGCCATTTTCCCCTAATTTGAAAGTTGGTGGCGCCCTCTAGGACATGCGTAACTACATGTTTCATGAGAGCTGATGCCTTTTATCCAGTAGAGGGCGCTAAATTCCATTGGTAAAAGGGCGCCTACTTGCATGGGCTTCGCATTTTCAACCAAATCCATGTATTCAGGACATTTTATTTATTGATTGGTGGGCTCAAATCAAATTGCAATTTCCATGCCTTTCCTAATATTTCATGTTCTTCCTCTTACAACCACCTTCTTTCTTTCAAAGTAGGACTTTCCCCTTAATAACTTGCATTTATATTGTAAACTTTTCAGTTCCAAATTTTCGAGAAAGCTACAGTTTGTAAATACATTACAAGAGTTGTCTGAAATTGTGCCAATCGATCAAATGTCCATTCCAGACAGGGTCAAGCAGTAAGTACAACTTTCAGAAATCTATTCTTAAAACTTTCTAAGCGTTTCTAATCACCATGTTCACATATGTAAGGGAATCACAAACTAACCCTCTCTTTCGTGCACTATCCAATTACGGCATAATTTATATTGAAAAAAATAATTAACTCTCTTTGCATCGGCTATTATCCTCTTTTTCTCAAAGATATGACGAGGAAAGATATAGCGTAAATCCCACCCCAGTTAACCAATAAGACAACATCAATACCACAGGTAAAAGTTTTGATATGGTGGTTCTACATATTCTAATTTATTATTATTATTTTTTTTAATAATATTGATTTCAATTCCCCCCGACTTTATTTTGCATGGCAAATATATTTTTTTGTGTTTCTATTTTTCATTGAAATGGTAATTTACAATAAGTATATTACCAAATAACGAATTTGCACTTGTTGTCTGCATAGGTTTGAGTTCGAGTTAATGATCAAGGAAAAGAAGAAGCACACAAAGATGCCGATTCAGGATGGAAAACGAACGAAGTCCTCCGAACAAATTGAACCCATTTCAGACTGTGATGCCAATGAGGAAGCCTATCGAAGGGCAGATATAGGATATGATAATTTTACGGGTGGATGGGTATAAACACTAGCTAACAGTAGTGGTTAGAAGTTAAACAAAAATTGTTTATATCCTGCTTCAAAGAATTCTGCTTTTCGGTCGCATCATCTAATCTTGATGCCTTAGGACTCGTGTAATTTAATGAATAAAATCGTTCAGGTAATAAAAAATTATAATGATGCAACATAACATTATTATCAAAATCTAAAAAAAATAAGCTACTGATATAAAATAGTTTTGTGTTGTGTTTCTATGCTAAACAAATAATAATCAAGGTGTAAAATAAGAAAAAAATATATATATACCTATTTACTATATTTCAAAATAAAAAGTGTTAATTGTTTTATGTACAAAGATTCCGCTCCGACTGTACACCAGTTTCGAATAAATAAAAATAAATTTGAACGAGTATTATTTTTGGTTAATGTTTGCTGTAGTAGCATGAATATTTAAAAGATTCTGTCATTATAGTAATAATAGGGTCCTTAGCATTTGTAAAAAGACTGTCTCGTATATATGCGTAACCTAAACAACATTTTGTCGGGTGATGGGGCGAAATCAAGTTACACATCGAAATTTAGCCCTTTTAGCCCTTATTTTAAATATGATCACTTCGATGGTTCAATTCAGAAGTCGCCAATTTGCAAAAAGTGGGTTTTGAGATAATAGCGTTTTCGTGGAAAAATGGTATAACTTAGAA
>JAQIXP010004678.1:0-11249 GCA_034700285.1 Proteroiulus fuscus | reverse complement strand
ACCGCTGCCAAGAGATTGCATAATATTCAATAAAAATACGATTTTCAACACTTTTAAAGTGGGGCCCCATAGGTATAATTTGTGCCAGCATTTCTTTAGTGCCTAAGTTTTTATAAAGTATTTATATAATGTCATTACGATTTTGGAATATAATTCTCTAATATTCCTATTTTTTAAGAAATTATTCTTATAATATCACTATAATTTTGGGAACATATTGATAATATTCCTAAGTTTTAAAAAGTATTCTCATAATATCCTTACAATTTTAGAAAAAATATATAATATTCCTAAGTTTTAAGAACGAATTTTTATAATATCAATACAATTTTTTAAAAAAAATTATAATATTCCAAAGTTTTAAGAAAGTATTCTTATCACTACAATTTTGAAAAAAATTATAATATTCCTAAGTTTTAAACAAATATTCTTATAATATCGCTAGGCCTACGATTTTGGGAAAAAAATTATAATATTCCTAAGTTTCAAGAAAGTATTCTTATCACTACAATTTTGAAAAAAAATTATAATATTCCTAAGTTTTAAACAAATATTCTTGTAATATCTCTAGGCCTACGATTTTGGGAAAAAAATTATAGTATTCCTAAGTTTTGAGAAAGTATTCTTATCACTACAATTTTGAAAAAAAATTATAATATTCCTAAGTTTTAAACAAATATTCTTATAATATCTCTAGGCCTACGATTTTGGGAAAAAAATTATAGTATTCCTAAGTTTTGAGAAAGTATTCTTATAATACCAAGTTTTAAGAAAGTATTCTTAATATATCACTGTAATTTTTTTTATAAGGGGGGGGGGGGGGGTATTTCTAAATTATTCCTTAAATAATTCCTGATATATTCCCATATTTTCAGAAAACATTTTAAAACATTTCAAATTTTTGATAAAAACGTTCCTTTAATGTTGGTTTATTTTTCGAAAATATTACTCATGTAGTATTTCTAAATGTTTGGGAAACTTCTTGAACTACTATTTTGTTGGAAATATATTTATGGAAAAATTGTAAATTTTGTATAATACTGTATTGATGGAAAACTGCTGTTAAAATGAGACTGTTTGGACAAAATGTTTATTGAAATTTCTTGTAATATTTATTCAAAAATTGTTATAAAATTGTTGCCTTTGCCTTGAAAAGTCCGAGAAATTTGCTCTTATTTTGGAATGGCAAACAGGCAGAATTATGAAAAAATTAAAAGTTTTTTTAAACATTTTCCTGCATGATTAATTTTGTCAATAAAAGGTTTTTATATTCGGCATAATTATTTATGCAGAAAATTGTGTATAATTTTTTTTCTTTTCATTATTGATTCAACAGGATACTTTTATTCTGCAAAAATCCTTAATCTTTCTACTAAGGAAATTCTTCTAATTTATTTAATTAAACAGAAAATGTTTTTTTGAATTCTATCCATGAATAATATCTGCAGAAGTCTGCAAAAGAATTGAACTTCTGCAGAATTCTGCAGAAACAGGTAGCACAAAATACTAAACAAGTTTTTTTTTCTGCTTAGGTGTATGCAGAAAAAAAGATGTTTTTCTGCAGAATTTTATGTTAATTATATGTAGGCTCTACGTTTTGTGAAGGAAATATTCAACAAATGTTGCATGTTTCTGCACATTTTCACAGGTAAATTCTTTACATTTCTGCAGAAAATAGAACCCACACGAATCATTCAGCAGAATGTATTTTGTTCTGCATAAGTTTGTGCAACATTTTGTGCTAAATGTTCTAAAGAATTCTGTAGATTTGGGCATAATTTAATTTGGTGTTCATTTCTGTTACACTTATAAAATGATGCTCTGGATTAAAGGACCCAACTTCTGCAGAATTCAGCAAAAAGCCTTTTACATATGTGGCTAAATTTTAATCAAATCGCTTCATTAAACGTTCCATGTTTTGTGAAAAGTTTGGAAATATTTTTAAAATGTTGTCCAAAATTATGTGCTATTTTCTTCCTGTAAACCAGAAAAAAGCTCAGCAGTTAGTGTTTATTGGGTGTGACCTAAATCCTGTTGTTTGAAACCCGATTAGCACATGGCTAAACTGTCTGGAAATGGATTGTTTCTGGCATATCTAGGGCGTGCCTTTGCACATTTTTCTGTGAAAGTGTTGACACAGTTCCACACGCTGAGACGAGAGTTAAATCTAGGGTTTTTTATTTTTTTTACCTCATTTCATAATAATTTTCTGTATATTTTATGGTTTTTGTGCAACCAAATGGGGGTAGGGGAGACGAGGGAATATGCAAATTTTACGCATTATTTATTCATATTTTTAAAGCTGATAAATTTCGCTAACTAACTTTTCCAGGACCCCATATTTCTCCGGGAATGGAGATACCGCACAGCCAAAAAGTCGTAAAAATCTGTAATTTTAGGATTAACTTGATTTCAAAGATTATAATGAGATTAAACTATGGGTTAACTGGATTTTTGTGCAATTGAAATGAGATTGGTTGAATTATACGGCGATTTGTTATTATTAATCGTTTCAGGTGCACAAGAGTTGCTAGGATTGTCCAACCCCTCGGACCGGAGAGTACATTCAGTTCACAGTGCGACAGCTGTATTTAAGAGTAGAGATCTTTATGGTATCAGGTTCTAATTTGGTCTCTTCTTTTTCAGCACCGACAGCGGCAAGGACAACCCGTTCCGCCCAGATGGGGACCTGAGCCGGGAGGCCGATGAGATCGTGCAGATGATCAAGGGTGGGCGGCCCATCAACTCCCTGACGCCCACGCCGGAGCTGCCGGAGGACAAGCCCGATGGCCGAAACTCGGCCGATGGCCATGACAGCCCATTGGTTATGGAGGCGATGATCGCACCCAAGCGGGCAGGCCTGCCTGTGGAGAAGTCCAAGCCGGGTGCCAATGGCAATGCCAATCTGACAGTGACGAAGCCCGAACCAGTGGAGGTGCAGCGTGGCGTGGTGGTTCCTCCGGCTGATGCTGCCCAAGTGGAACACGTGGTTATCAAAAAGAAACCAAAGTGCAAGTGCTGCGAGATTATGTAAGAAAACGGTTTTCAGCACCTGTCACCAGGACCATTCGTACGTTTCTCTTTTCTCCCCCACGCCTGAACTTGCATCAATGGGCTGGTCTGCGCGGGGAAAGGGGTCCTTGGTATTTTTTGTTGATGCAAAGTGGTCATGTGCCTCCCGTTTGCGCCAAACTTTTGCTCTCGTTGTCCATCTTTCGCCGCTAACTTGTGGTGCGCTTTTGGCATTGATTCCCTTCCTCCCCGTCCCCTGATCTTCGGCACTAACTTTAGACTCATCGACCATCTCAACATCTCTAGCACACCGCAGCGTGGACCTCATCTAGCTAGACTTTCCTCGATGGCCTTCTTTTTACCCTGATTGGACGCTGAACTGCTTTTATATTTGCAACTCTCGAGAGACGAAGCTCCGCGCATGCAAAAGGGCATTGGTCCGTGTCCTTGCACCGCCGGTTTGGGACTTTAGCAAATGTTCATTTATCGTTTTCCTGACCTGAGGGAGTTTCTCCGAAAACCAACTAACACTGGAGGTCCAGATGCGGAACGCTTCTCAAAGTCTTGTGTGAACATTGAACTATGGTATCTCCCCCCCACACCATCCTACGAAAGAGTCCCGGGAATTAGCTCTGACCGTACCCAAAATGTGTTCACTGCATCTTATTATTGATTGAGATTATACTTTTTCGACAGATGTACCATAGTCTGTTTCGAAATAGTGCTAATTCAGTCAGTCACGGGGCAAGCCCCGTGGAATGAGTTTGGTCATTTTTAAAATATGGTTGTCTCCATCGCCCACTTTATTGGTGCTGCATGTTTTTTGATGATGTTGAGAGGTAAATGCGTAACTGAAAAAAAATTGTAAAAGAAATTTGCTAATACATAAGTGGTAAACCATGTAATGCACCGTACCATCCCATGAATTGCCTCTTGGCAAGGTTGAATCTGCACCATAAGTGACTGATGGCAGTGTGTATTGTTACCCAAAATGCTGGGACCTTATTTTGGAAATTGTACATAGACTGCTCGACCTGTCCTTATTGATTCGACAACCCTGCTCTGAACATTGTCAGGTGGGCTGGCCACGGTGTAATTATGCTTCCCAGAGCAGGGCACCTCTAATGCTAACCTGGGGTGACTTTGGTTGTGTTGGCAGGTCACATGGTTCAAGTGGAGCTAGGAGCCATTGCTGCATAGTCGAGCATGGGCCACTTGCCTGTGCCGAATTTATTTTTGTAAATGGCAATGGTTGGGGAAGCCCTTCCAAGCGAGAGGTCGCACAGACTCGTAATGGCATGGTCAGTGATAAAAATGGTCGGGTTTGATACAGTGATCATGAATATTCGAGTCATTTCTGCGCAGCGCGTGCAAACTACATTAACACTATATATAAATCTAATGTACATGTATAATGATCGCTAAGGGTTTTCTTTGCCTTAAAAATTCAAAACAGGATAGAACTATTAATGGCTAGTTGCGCTAGCCAAATATCAAGTCCGCAGAAAGGAAAAGCCAATTCATGTAACGAAGCATGTTTATTTTCCCCCCATTATCCTTTTTTTCTGCGTCTGGTCAGATTCCTATGTATATTATTGATTTGTGCAAACTGTGTTATGTTTTGGCAGTGATAGCCGTGCTGCCATTATTCAAACTAGCTCGCTTTTCAAATGCTTACCCAGGCAAAATTCAAGCGAATGGAACAGAAAAATGGGCTGGGTTCTGTATCTCTTTAAACTATCTCATGATCCAGGAATTGCTCTTTGCAAGCATATATTTACTAGTACTGGTTGATCTAAGTTCTCTTCTCAGTGTTTGTTATCCTGAGTCCAGACTTACCGATAATTCCATGTCTTTAAAGAAACATTTCAGATAATTGCTCCTATTCCTAGCCGAATCCAAGTAGTCCCCTCCTACCCATCTAACTTTGAACTAACTTTGCAGTTAGTTGTGAGTTGCTTTTATCATTGCCTGATTTTTGCTAATTTTTCGCACGGGTAACATGTCAGTTATCGTTGCAGATGACTTGGTGAATATCCTTTCAGTTTAACAGTTCTCTGCATCCAGAGAATCTATTTTGTTTGAAACGTTTTTTATCTTATGCCATACTCCGACTCGACTCTTGCACAGGCCACATCCTGCCTCAAGATGGCTGTACCCTTGAGACAAGAACCTTATTTGTTTTAAACTAATTATGACACACATTGTCCTTTTTTAGGATGCGGTCCATAGGCCTGACACACATGAGGCATTTAATGCAGCGTTGGTCGCAAAACTCTTGACATACACATAAGCGATTGATGCAGCAGTACACCATGGAAGAGGTGGGGTTTTAATGCTACAAATGACGTAACTGAGTTCTGTACCGTAGGAGAGCACCTGCTCAATTGTACAGCCTGGTTGAACTCTGTGTACCCTAAAGTTCTTGTCAGTTATGGGCTAGTATGGGGGATATCGAGAAGTGCGTTGCAATCAATGTTGTCCAAAATTACGCTTACATGTGTATGATTTCATTCACTTCTATATAGACTACCTTACAGACGCACCTTAAATTAATCGCGCATTGGAAAACACCTCATGTGTGCCTAGCTACCCAACGAAAAAAGTACTGCAGTAATATTGCACTGAACTGCTATATTTTCTGCAATCTGCAATAAGGCTACAAACTGCAGTAAAATGGCTGCCAAACTGTTGGATTCTAACAGTTTTATAAAACACAACTGCAGTAAAATTGCATTCCAGAAAATTTGAAAAAAATAATAAAATGCAGTTTTATTGTAGATTGTTTTATAAAACTGTTACAATCCAACAATCTTCCAGCAGTTTCATTGCAGTAAACTGCGGTTTTACTGTAGGCGAGAACTGAAGTGTGCACAGTCAACTGCAGTATTTTTTAACTGGGTTCCACTGTAATATCCTTCTATTTGAAGTCAGGGTTAAGCTACATCCTGCCCCTGAGACCCTTTCTTCTGGTACTATCAAATTTTGAGACATTCAGTCTCCTTATAAAGGATGTACCACTGAGGCACTTCCTTTCTTTTGTTTGAAGATACAATATGTACTTATAGCCTTAGCTGCTTTGTGCCCTAATGTCCTACCACCACCACCAAATCCTGTACTTCTACAGAATGTGCCCTTGAGACATGCCTTTCTTTTGTTACAATCAAATTTTGAAACATTCAGTACCCTTGTACAGCATGCACTCCTGAAGCAAGTTTTGAGATACATCCTGTGTTGGCACAGGATGTACCCTTGAGGCACTTTGAAGATGCATTTTTTGTTTGTTCAGGATGAGCCCTTGAGACACTTCCTGTCTTATGTTACAGACAATTTTTAAAAGAATCAGTGCCCTTCTGCAGGATGCACCTCTGAGGTACCCTTTTCTTTTGTTGTGAAACTTGTACTGAGATACATTCTGTGCTTGTACAGGATGTACCCTTGAGGCACTTCCTTTCTCTTGTGTAAAGACAGTTGTTAGATACATTCTGTGCTTGTGCAAAATGTACCCTTCAGACACTTCCTTTCTTCTGTGTAAAGAGTTATGATATACATTCGGTGGTTGTACAGGATGTACTATTGAGGCACTTCCTTGTTTCTGCATGAAGGCAGTTAAAATACATTCTGTGCTTGTACTGTATGTGTCCATGAGACATTTCTTTATATTTAAAGGCAATTTACAAGCTACTCCGAAAAGACCCAGTAAACAATTTTTTCTGTAGAATACACTGAGAGCCACATCCTTTCTATGAAACAAATATCATAAGAAGCCCATGCTGCCTCTTAAAGACATTCACCATAAGTAACAATTCCTTGATTATCAGACAGTCCTCTATATATATTTTGTTCTGAGCATTATATTCCTTCCAGCAACCAATCCTAAGCCAGTTCATCTGTTTGTTGATAATCAAAACTGTCTAAGATTTGCCACTAGGCAGCCACTAGGTAATGGCTGCTGATACCTAAACATACTTTTTAAGTTGTTCACCACTTTCTTTTAACACAATTTAACCGATTAAGTCTGCTTGCATTGGATAGGGCAGGAGAAAGTTTTTAACTTGACATTGAATAGAACTTGCATGTAAAAATGGTTGTAGCAGTTTAAAAATCAGTGGGTTAAAAACTCGAAATCAGAACTTTTGCCAGCTTAATGGACTGCCACATAAATGGATTATCTTTTCATTTAAATATGTTTGTTTAAGTTTATTGACTGGTCATTTGTGGTTTGCTGGGCCGGATACTTGCATAATTTGGTTTTGGTTATTGTTAAACCCTGGTGCAAAAGGGATTTGCTGCCAAATGCCTGTAACTAGAAGAGATTAATGCACTTTTTAATGGGATTGTCTACTCACATGGCATTCTTTGAATAAATAAGCACTATGTGCCATTGTACAGGGTGGCCACTGGCCAATAAAATAAGCACTTTTTGATATTTTGAATAACTAAAACTTATTTCAAGGAAAGTCAATGCAGTTTTTGACATTTAAAAATAGACACTTGGTAATTATATTATGGATACAATGCATTTGGGTTACATTGCTGTCAATTCCAGCAATCTTCCTTTAATGATTACTGTGATTTAAAAATGTGGGAATCTGGAGCATGGCCTTGCTCTCTTCGGAGATGTATTGGATCCTTTAGGATTCACTAGGGAAGCATTTTCAAAGGGGGTCCCTAAGGTAGTTAATTTATGGGATTACCAAAATATTTAGGAAGAACACCAAATGATATGAATTTGAACTGGTGGAATTTTACAATAATTACATTTTCAAAGCACTCCTTACAAAGCTAAAGTTTCCCTAAACCATAAGTAATTTTTGTCCTACCATCTTTCCAAGTGAACGCATTTCAGTCCTGTAGCACCCACTCACGAAATTCAATTGAAGAAATCACCAAAGGCACCTCTGTTGTTGTCTGCTATTGGATTGCCACACATTATAAAAGAAATGCACATTTGCATCATTCAGTGCTAACACAAACGCAAAACGCAATGGGAGTATTGTCATTGTTCAAAGGAATTTTTGAAACAAGTTCAAATTTTAGTGGTTATTTCAATGGACAAGTGATTCTCTATCCAACTAGGCTATAAGTTCAATGAATTTTGCAGTTTTCAAGATCAACACAGAGAATATTCTGGTTGACTCCTTCTGAAGAAGTTTTTAATGTGTACAACCTTCGGAAAATCGTCTCTGTTCCGATAACATATAACTGAACTTCATTCGAAGCTCTTATTGAGCAATTATAATATGGTACTCACATTGCGTTTGTTATAACACTCAATGATGAAAATGCTCATTTTTTTGTAAAGCCTGCCATTTTGATAGCAGGCGATGGGGCAATGTGACCAAACTGCACCATTTTCAGCCCATATGCCTCAATGAGAGGATAGCTAACTGACCTTTTAAGTAAGCTATAGTCAGTACCAACAACTTTTGAGACCATGATGGGTAACCTGGCTACAGTTTGTTTATGCATGCGGGTGCCTGCCATGTTGGCTTCCGTTAGTTCGTGTTCTGCTAACATTAAAAAGTGTTTAGTTTCTGTTGTCTTGACTGGACAGAGATATTTATGTTCGATAAACTGTCAATATATTTAAAAAGTTTGAAATAGAATTGTAAATTAATTATGTTCGATTTCCAGTCTAAATGTATTTATAAACAGTTATTTCCAATTGCCCATTGTAGGCATTCTTAGTTAGGATGTGGGTAGCTAATGTAATGTCATAGATACATATATACTTATTTTATATCAGAGGTGGAACCCAGGAATGAATCCATAACATGACCATACTCCATAGGGGAAAAATCATGGAGGAAGGGGAAAATACGGTAGATCCCCAAGTGGAAAATGCCATGTCGGTAATGTTAGTACGTTGCATGAAGGGAGATGTCACGTGGTCATAAAATTCATGGCACCACCTGGTGCGATACCTGCCGAGCAGTATTGGCTAACGACGCACAAGGAAAATGACATGTTAATTTACCGCAAATCATTCAAATATTGAATTGAAATTTGAATCCAAATTGCCACTATGTCCATTGCCATGGTAGCATTGACGTTGCAACCTACGTGGCCTATTGGTCACGTGTCATCATAGGCGCATTTAGGAGGGGGCTCGGGCCCCCTCTTGAGATCTAAAATACATGGTAAAATTCCACCGGGTCCCCCCTTGAGATCTAAAATACATTGTAAAATTTAACCGGGGGATCCCCCCCTTCCTCTAACAACAGGTCTAAATGCGCCTATGCGTATCATCATGACGTATTTGGGCTCTAAATTACATCATGGTCCATGTGTTTCACCATTATCACGTCATGACCCACGTGGTTTTTAGGTATAATAGGCCATTCCACACTATAATCCAATACGGAAAGTATAAGCTCATGATTCGACCCCGTGTGTAATGTCCACTATTTAACATATCGGCATGCTGCTTTCAGAACAAAAAATTTAATCATGAAAGCTGCCACCAGGTTGCCCGCCAAGGTCTCAAAATTTTTTGAAACTGACTGTGATAAGCTTCCAAGTGAGAAATAGAGATTATAAGTGGAAGTTGCATGTTTAAACGGGTATTTACCAGACGGCCAAATCACTTTGCTCCGGGGTCTTTACCAAACTGACTGTAAGCAAATCACGCGTGTCCGAGCCCACTTCCTATTTGTGGCAAGAATAAATCTGTGGAAATTATGTTGTAAATCGTTTAATTTTGCCGAGTTTTTCAGTCGCGCAATGATTAATATGATGAGTTCTTATTGTAAAGTTTTGACTAGCATCGACATAATTTTAACTATTTTTTTAATCATGTGTAATTGAATGCTGTGTAACCATATTTTCTTGTTTTTATTTTTCCCCACAAGTTCTCTACACAACTTTCCTCAACTCGAACCGTACTCTTGGTCAAACTCACAGGCCAGAAGTGCAGATTATTTCTTTTCTCGGATGAAATCATGCAACGAACCTTTTGCCGTTCACGTGATGTAATTATTAACACTGAATCGCATGGTTTGCTAGTTGTATTAAAAAGAATTTCGGCTGCTTTCCATGACTTTCGAGTTCTTTTTTTTATTTATAAGTAAATTACTATGCAGCTCTGTTGGATGTATCACTGCAAGCTCTAATCTGTTAGGAGTTGTCTGTTTCAACTTGTTTTAACAAGTTTTAAGTAATTTCAACTAGTTTTAACCTGTTTCAACTTGTTTCAACATGAAACAACTTGTTTCAAGATGTTTCAACTTTAATACCGTAATAATTCTCTCTTTTTCAGTTTTTTCTTGCGAAAACTGAAGTGTGTTTGATGATATTATGAATTAGTTGTACTTTTAAATACAAGAAAGACTTCAACACTATTTTATTAATTGTAATTCTTTTTTTTCTGGGTACTTCATAGGAAGTACCTCCTCCTAACCTCAAGTTGAAGACAACTAATGTGGGTAAGTACTGTATCAAACTTTCACCTGGAAGATTGTGAAAAGTGTTTCTTAAAAGTTTTTTAAGAAAACTTAATTTCTTGATGAATCCTTTTCCAGCAGTACCAGAGACACAGAACCCCGGATCTTCCCAAAGTTGCAGAAGGTAATTTGTCGTTTAGTAACTGGGTTTAGGAGTTAATGGATCTTTGTTTAAATCTCCTTTTACTCTTCTTTCACACATTTCTGGAACCACATTCCTTCTGAACCAAGTATAAATAATGTGAAGTCTGTCCTTCAGGGCAGGCGCGTATCCAGGGCGGGCTGTTGGAGGTTGCTACTGGTTCACGTTGCAAGGGGGTGGGGTGGGGTGGGCCCCCAAGCCGCCGGAGGCGAAATTTTTAAAAAAAATAGGTTTTTTTTCATGGTTTTCATGCATTAAACAGGGGGTCTGGCCAAATCCAGTTATAAATTTCCCTGACATTTCCAGGTTTTCCAGACAAATTCTTACAAATTTCCAGAACAAACAAAAGTGATTTTTAACTCATTTTTACAGACATATGCAATTTAAACTGCAATATTTGGCAACTACCATTGGCCGCACCCACAAATCCATTTTTATTTTGTCCCAAAAATATTTTTCATGGCCTGCAGGCGAAAATCTGGAGGATTTTGTAAATTACCGCAAAAAAAAGGATATAAAATGGCGCCGCAGGCGACTTTTTTGCTCAAAAACACTCAAAAATGGGTTAAAAATAAATTACCAATAGTGCCTAATTTTCCATTTTATTTAGATTTTCCAGACACAGATTAAATTTTCCTGACATTTCCAGA
>JAQIXP010004677.1:0-11249 GCA_034700285.1 Proteroiulus fuscus | reverse complement strand
ATGAGCTGATGTCAATGTCTTACTTTCAGGTGCTACTATGTCACAGAACTGATGCCCCAAAAACAAGTTCTCTCAAATACAGAATCATTGCTTGTTATCAGTAAGTACTATCATTTTTGCATCAGTTGATGCTAAGTCAGGGTAATCACACCTAAAATACCAGGATTTTCAAGGATTTTAAATCAGATATTTCCAGGACTTTCCCAACAAAGATTACCTACCCAAGTTAACATTTTTTTAATAATTCTTGTTTCTCGTCCAAAAGTTTTTTTTTGCTCAGAAACACTCAAAAATGGGCTAAAAAGCACCAAAAAATGCCTATTTCTTCATTAATTTTTTTTTCTTCAAAATTTGGGCTACCGGCAAAAATTTAAATGATTTTGTGTGCATAATGGCAAACAATGACAAAAAATGTCACCGCAGGCAACTTTTTTTTGCTCAGAAACACTCAAAAATGGTCTGAAATCATCAAAAGTGCATATTTTGCCATAAGTTCCAGGACTTTCAAGAATGAAAAAACGTTTCCCAAGACTTTCCAGAACTATTTTTTTTAGGATTTTCAAGGATATCCAAGACTCGTGGAAACCCTGTGCTTTATGATCCATGTACAAAAATAACCATAATTTACTAATAATGTAAACCTGATTTACACCATCATACAAACTAGATTTTAATACCACGGGCAAAATGCAAAAAAAAAAGATTTCCACAAATGTACATGAAACTTTAGATATGCAATAGAATACATGAATTTAAAAAACGTTTTTCCTAAATCTCTGGAATCATAAAGTATATTCCAAAGACTTTTCTGTCATCTTAATGATTTTCAAAAAAGTCTTGCATGCACTTGACAAAACATTCAATCAGCTTCTCATTTATTAGAAAGTTTTATGAATTTGCTTGTATTCATAACTTCAAAATGGACATCTAGATAGTTTAGAAAAATGTTGCTTATCATTTCAGAACCACCAAGTGAACCAGAGATTTTCCCAAATACAGAATGTTCTGATGATGATGGAACATGTATCCTATCTTGCACTTTTATAGGGAATTTTTCTCAAGGAGAGGAAGGGGCCGGGATAATATTACCATGTTACTTAACATCTCAAGGGGAACTGGGCGATTCCGCTCGCAATGGCCTCGTGCTGTTCCGTAGGCATATCGATGTAAGGCGTGGTTGGGTCAAGAAGCCCGAGCGGCACAAATCGCTGCTCGTATGTAAGGTCGGCGGCCGACGGCGGGAACCTGGCCATGAAGACACGCAACTTTTCCAGGAAGACCAGGTCATCGGGTACACCGAGAGCCGCAATAGGAAAGTGAGTTGAGTGCTTCGGCGTCGCCTGCAGGGGTCAAACGAAAGCCTTTTTGAAGGCACGCGACTGTCAATAGGTCGTCAGGTCCGTCACAGGCGATCCGGCCGACGATCTTCGCGATCATCGTCGGGTACTCTACGACTTTCATATCCGCACTAGCGTCGCCACGCCACCCACGCCACGCCACGTACGAGCAGGTACGAGCCGACGGTTGTGCCGCTTGTACGTCGGCCGACATAGGCAAAGTTGTTAGTCCAGGCATCGATGAACAGCAGTACGTAATACTTGCCATCGGTGTTAGGCACATCCAGTTGCAGTGGTCCAACGGAGAGGTCAAGTTTGGCAAACGAGTACAGGGTGTCATTGTTGACGCTGACGAACTTGACGTTCGGTCCGGCCAATGCGGTGGCGTGGACGAAAGGAGTTCACAGGTCCAGGAGGAAGCGATCCCGAGCCTTCACTGGTCATCTTGGCCAATACTGTAGCATCGAAGACAAGCGGGTAGCCATACACGAATGCCTCTGCTGACAGCTGAGAAACATTGTCCAACATATCTAGTTATGATCAATTTTGCAGTGTACAGGCTCGTATATTTAAACAACTTCAGAGTGCACACAAGATTCCCAGATAAAGAAATCAGTAAAATGATTAAAAACTTTCATTTATTTGAACCTTGAAGAGTAGTATATCCTGAATTGACAGGTATATACAGTGTTTACTATACTTCCCGACAGCTTATCTGACCAGGGCCTTATACCTATCATAAAAGTTTGACACAGTGACAATCGTGACGTAGAGACAAATTTGTCAAAATTGCGGAAATTATGAAGTTTGATGCATGGGCTATGGGCTATATCGTGCCGAGGGCCCCCCTTTTGGGTTAGATTTTGAGGATTTGTAACCATTTGTTTTGCATGCATGAAATTTTCCCAATTATTCACATTTCAGATTCTATTACTTTTCACATTTTTATTCTGATTTTGCATTTTTCAAATGTTTCATATTATGGTTGTTTACATTTGATATTTGATATAGTGAGCAAAACTCAAAATTTGCCAACAAAATATATTTTTTTCAGAAATAGTAGATGGGGGAGGGCTGTCGAACCCCCTATATCCCCCTTCAGGTCCCTTATCATAAATTTTTGCCCCCCTCCTGGCCAAAAGTCCTAGCTCCGCCACTGCTATGAAGTATGAAATTTTATGAGGTAGAAAATTTAGGACTTATGATAAAAAAAAAATGTATGACATTTTCTTTCTTTTTGCCAAAATACGAGGCTATTTCAATTGGTAGACACCATGTTAAAAAGTGTTAGGAATAAATTGTTTAATTTAAATATATTTAGGCCTACTGAATCACTTTACATTAAAATTACCTCCAATTTCTCTTCTCGAGTTTTGAATTTTTCCTAAATTAAGATGAAATTCATTTTTATTTTGGACATGTTTAAAGAAAACGTTTTTGGTTAGTATCTATACCCTTACAAAAAATCATCTACACTAACTTATTTGGCCAAAAAATATTGCAAAATATAAAATAGCAATATTTGGGCCAAATATAATCGAAATTTCACTATAAAAATTTAAATATTTTTTTGTTAAGTTAAAATACCGTATACCAATGTTCTCATTGATTTCAACAACGTATTTATTTAGCCGAACATTAATTTCAGTTAAATTCTCCTGAAATTTGGCTGATTTGATGTCCACCTCATATCATTTACAGTCACTGGATCAATAATCTTTACATATAATAATTATTTTCCTTATTTCAGAAATATGTGTACTTTTAGTTGTAGTGGTTGGAAAAAAATGTAAATAATTTGAAAATGAAACTTAAATAAGCTATTTGTATACCTCAACTACACGATTTATGCTAGAAACAAATGCAAGAAAGCCCTCAATATCCTTAAATCCATCATTTTTAATATAATTTTAGTAAAAAAATGGGTATTAAAAAAATTTTTGAAAAATATTGGCAAATTAAAAATCTTGACTAATTTACCTCTTCGTCTACTGGGTAACCAAACCGATGATGGCCATTCATGTCCATATGAAACCAACCTTTAGAAACCAATTAAACAGAAGGGACTGACCATTGCAATTGGATAACAAATGCCCAAAGGTGCATCAAATGCATTGGATCATACAATAAAGCAGTGACTCCAATAAGAAATATCAACCTAATAAATATCATGCAAAATGATAATAATTTCCAGAAACTCCAGATGACCCAGCCGACCAAGATAATCTACCAGAACTCTTCACAAACAAGTTTACCATTAGCTAAATGTAAGTGTGGCAAAAACGGAGCGCCCTCTGTCGATCACAGAAAAAGTTTCAGCAACGAAATACAAAAGTACTGCAAATACATGTAGTATGTAAAATGGTTTTTTTTTTAAAGGAGAAAATATAAACATTGCCTTTTCACAAAACAATAGCAGTTTTTATTTTGAAAATTAAAGCAATGCAATGGTACCATTTCAAAAGTAAAGCGCCGTATGTGGCGCATGAATTTCAACTACAGTTTAGCCCATACAAAAATGGCCGCCCATGTTATTTTCCATTACGCATATGCCACCATTTACGATAAATATTAAAACGCCCATACATGTAGTGAAAATTGGCGAAAATTGTTTATCCATGTCAAAAATGGTGCATTATGGGATCAATTTTGATTAAGTACCCGTTAACATTGTGAATGACCTTATTCAAAACAAAACTACAACTGGCCAAACAACTGGCTACAACATTTAAAAATATTTTGTTTTTTTCTTATTTCGTGCTTTTTTTCCGAAATTTGCGCAAACCCTCTAATTAGTCTATCATTCTTTAGATTATCAGCTATTTCCCTGACTTTTCATTAGTTTTTGTTAAATTCCCTGACCATTTCCCATTTCCCTGACCTTCCAGGTAAGTGGGAACCCTGAGCAGATTTTGTCTGACTCGGGGTTCGTACACTTACACATAAACGAAATTCAAGGACTTCCAAGGAACATTTATTCAGTTTTTCAAGGACCCTTTTCATGCCTTGTTTTGAGCTATAAAACGTCCATCTATAGTAGAAAACATTTTATTTATTTAATAAAAAAATGTTTTCATAATTATACAGTATACGTTTGGTTTTCTTGTGCCAAATATGACCAGATTTGGTCACTTTGGTGCCCCCTTTTTTTCAAAAGGGAATGCAATGCATCCGAGGCAAACCCCCCCCCCCCCTCCCCCATTTGCGGCCATATTTGTATGACCCCTTAGTGAATTGCATTTAGTTTGTGAAAACTAGTATGTCCCGCCTTATTGTAATTTCATTAATTATTCCACAACTTCTCTACAATTCTGACCATTTTTAACACATTTTATGTTAATTTATTTCTTTTTACTGTCATTTCACTAGTTCTTAGAAAATCCCCTGACTTTCCCTTATTTTCCAGGTAAAATCATTTATTTTTAAAGCTTAAATTAATTTTAAAATCACATAACCAAAATCCATTTTCAAATCCATTTGAAGGACCATCATCAAAATGGCCTTGAAATCACTTGCTCATTTTTCAAGGACTTTCAAGTCCTGCGCAAAGTAGCTAAATAGTGGTACAAAAATCAAAAGAGTTTTCAGGATTTTTCGAATTTTATTTTGCAACATGTTATTTGATAAAGCTTATTTTTACACTTTCCCCCCCCCCCCAAAAAGCTTTTAGCAGATTGAAAATGGCACGATTAGCCCACAGAATTCCGTGACCTTTGACCCCCATTATAGTAACTTTTATTTACACTCAGTTGACATGGCCATTTTACTGTTAACCTGACTTAACCATTATCAATTCCCCATGCCCAAACATTTATTATTATTTTCATTGCCACTTTAGAAAAAATAATCATACGCCATTCCCTTAAAAATAGGCCCAGCAAAATAAAGATATAAAGTCTACAAGGGTTCTTTTAAATTAAACACCATATCAAAATACCCCCCAGCTCAACACATACAAAAACCCCATACAAAATCAACATTGCTGCCCATGCCATTAGCAAATAGCCATAGACTTACGGCGCCATCTATGATGAGCAACTCTCAACTAGCATCTACACTAAATCAACATGGCCGCCCATGTCACTTGCCATAACTTACGGCACCATTTATAATTAATAAATTTCAACTAACGTGTGCTTACAGCATAACTGCCAAAAAAAATCTAGAAATTCCTAAAACTGATCACATTCATTAAAAGAAATGTTGATCCTACGAAATTCCGGCAAAAAGAAGCAAAATTCCAAGAAAATCTAATGCAGGCCTAGTCCTATTTAAGTAGAGTAAACACAGATGCTGGAATGAAAGTACTGCACATCCATGAAACTGATCTAGAAACCAGTCAATCACTTTTAACGAACAGCCTGTATGTACAGTAAGGTTGTTCCTTGGGAACTTATGTCCCGGATTATCCACAATCCAACTTTTAAGTTTTGTCAAAATGTGCGGAAGTATACGCGAAACACTAAAACATTAATGCAAAAAAAAAAAACAACATACCAACATAAACCTAACTCATAACCTATCCCCAAGTGTGTAAACATACCAACAACAACATCATAACCATAGTACATCCTGCCTGAACAACAATTCTAAAAAAAAAAACCAGTCCTGCCTAATAGTATCGAAGAACCGCTACTCACGTTGTGGTACAGCGTACCGGTTGTAGATTCCAGTGGTTTTAGGGCACAGACTAAAAACAGTGGATCAACAGAACTGCCAACTGACCAGTGGTCATCAAGTGGCAGAAAATTCAATGTGATGTTGGGTGGGCATGAGTGAGCGGTTCAACGACGTCTAGTGTGCGACACGAGCTTTCCAGGTGGTCAGGGCCCAGGCCCTTCAGCGGAAGGAGCAACTGGAGCGAACGGAAAAAAGCGGACTCCACGCCGAACCTCATAACATCCTAAGCTAAAAAACCGTGAGCTAATTGCTGTAAAGTGTAAGAATAGAAAGAAAAATCTTCATTCGCCCTGTGGTTAAGACCACAGAAGCGAACTCTTTTCATGTGGTCAAGACCACTCGCAGTTCATCGCTGTAAAATGAAAAAGAAATTAGAGAGAGCTCAGCTCGCTCCGCAGTTAAGACCGCAGAAACGAACTCCTCAAGGTGATTAGAACCACCTGCGGCTGGGGCTTGCCGTTCGAAGACTACGGCGCACCAGTCCAACTTTTCCCCGGGTTTCCAACCACCCGGGTCACTGGTGTCTTTTCTTCCTTAAAAAAAAATACCGTACCGAAATGCAATGGTACGGAAGCTAGATTTTCGTGTTGTGCATGTTTGTGTGTATTTCCCCCCCAAATTCTAAAATAAGCTAAGAAAATAAGGAAATTTGCATAAAACTCACCGTTTTTCTTGAAAACTTCGCAGATTTAACTGCATGCCGATTTTTAAAAGTTCATACGCGATCGAGTCCTTGAAGCTCCTATAGTGGCTCATGAGCCACAGAGCACGTTAGCAGATGTCATGTTGATGTATACGCCATTACAAAATTATTGAGTTGTAACGTTGTGCCACTAGATGCCGCCACTGCAGACCAAAGCAAATTACAGCAAAACTCAATGGGAGATCCCTGGTGCAATGGCGGCACTTCCTGTTGTAATGGTGTATATACAGCGCGGTTTGAGGGGTAGTAAGCTAGCTTCTGAGCCAACGGTCACATGATTCATGGACCTGTAATAAAAAACATCAATTTATTACATGTAATAATGGGCCAATGTGTCAGTCTTTCTATATGGTTTTGCAACACATTCTGACATTAAGCGTATTTTGGCGTGATTCCCTGATTTAATAACATGTCCTGTTGTGGTCTGGTTCACGAGGAGTTCTTAACATCATAGGGTTAAAACACAAACGCAAAAATGCACACTTGCTGCTCTCTGTGATTTTCCTGTAGGATGACTAACCCGTAATTGGAGAAAAAACAGTGGGGAGATACTAAACTGCATAAAAACAGCAAAAAAAGACCCTTTTGGAGGCGTTTTTTGGGGTTGACCATAAAATGTAATAATATTGCTATAATGAATAGTCTATAGTGGAATAATGCAAATAAACTCGTGTATTTTATTTAATTTAATACAATTTCCAGTAAATATTAGGGCTTAAATTATATTTGTGCAGGATTACTGTGTCCTGCATAAAATTATGAAGACATCTTAAATGCTGCATAAAATTATGCAGACTTCTCGAATCCTGCATATAAAAGTATACAGGCTTCAAGAATCCTGCATAAAACGTTATTTTTACACAAAATTCAACTAAAGCATTCCAATTTCAAACTGAAAACATCTAATGAAGGTCAATTTCAAAGATTTTTTGGTGTTTAAATGATATTTATGCAGGATTCGTGATTCTGCATAAAATTATGCAGGCCTCTCCAATTCTGCATAAAACTTAATTTATACAAAATTTAAACACGAATAAACGTAAATTATAATATATAACAAAAATAAAATCAACTTGGCATAGTTTCCAAGTGATTTTTGTGAAAAATTGACTTTTATGCAGGCTTTTTGAATTCTGCATAAAATGTTATTTAACACATTTTCGAAAAATTTTGATGTAGAAAATTAAATTTTATGATGAAAGAATTAGTGATATCAATTTCAAGTGAGTTTTAACTGTATTTTTAAATATTTATTTAGGATTCGTGATTTGACATAAATTTATGCAGAATTCAAGAAGCCTGCATAAATATCATTTGTACACCAAAAAATCTGTGCAAATGGCCTTAATTCAATATTTTCACTTTGAAATTGGACTAATCTATTTGAATTTTGCGTGAAATAATGTTTTATGCAGGATTCTTGAAGCCTGCATAAATTTATGCAGAATCGCGAATCCTGCATAAATATCATTTGTACACAAAAAAATCTTTGCAAATGGCCTTAGGCCTATTTCAAGATTTTTCACTTTGAAATTGTAGTAATCTATTTGAATTTTGCGTGACAATAATGTTTTATGCAGGATCGAGTTGTCCACCTCGTAAACTGGAAGAAAGCAGGGCTGGGAGTGGGTCTAACCAAAATTGTATCCAAACTTGTATCCACAAAAAGATTGATTTAAACCAAATAGACCTATTTCCAGTACAACTAGAGGTTTCAATTAATAGGAATATGAAAATTTCTACCATGATGCAAAATATCCCTTTTTAAAATTCAATATTATAATAACTGTACTATTATGAGGAACATCTAATTAGTCACAGGAAACAATTCTGTTTCCAACTTAAAATATGTATCCAACATATCAAAATGTATCCAATTTCCCAATTTGTATCCACTCTCCCAGCCCTGGAAGAAAGTCGAGTAGTCCAAAATGGTAGGAATCCGAGCTAGTTAGAATTATTCCAAAATTCTAAAAAAATCCTATGTCTGGTATGGGTGATTTTTAAGGGAAGAAAGTCGAGTTGTCACATCCTCAAAATGGACAGCGCGGATGAATAGAGAATCAAAAATGAAGTAAAAATACAAAAAATGGTAGGAATCTGAGCTACTTTTCAAAACTGCAAAACTCTAAAAAAAAATCCTAAACTATATAAAGCATAGCCTAGGGAGATTGAGCAATCTACTATTGAGAATTTTTGTTTTTGGAAAATATTGAACTTGTCCGAAATGCTTAGCATAAAAAAGGATTTAAGATAACTTTAACTTACATACATCTCCATCGGCTTATTTCTGAAGGTTCCAAGGTTGTAGCGCTCGAATTACAGACGTCTTGAACATCTTTGGGAACGTTTTCATCAGATCGGAAACAGTCCGTTCCACGGTTGTTGGCTATTGCCCTATAAAAAATGAAAAAAACTCATTAAATTTAAATTTGGTCAAAAAAAAAAAAAAAAAAAAACTAATCTCCTACTTGATGGCTTAATTCAAAAGAGGCGAATAAGCCTGCTTTTTAGATAACAGCGTTTTTATGGGAAAAAAAAGGTAGGAAATAAACAAATGTGAAAAGGCTAAAATTGGATGAACAGATGAAACAATAGGAAATGTGCTTATTTTTGTTAAATAATTAAATTAATAAATTATTTAATTCATTTGAGAAATAAAAAGGCTTAAAAATGCAAATTCGCTAGTTTGACTTGGATTTAATATTGCAGAAAAGCGAAATAAATTAAGTGTGAAGTAGCGCATGGACTCATCCATTAGTTTGCCTAATATGGACTAATAAAAGGAACCCAAAAAATGAGCAAAAATTGTCGAGTTCGTTACTTGTCTTGAAATAAAAATCCAGGTTTCGAGAATTTTATTAAAGATAAACTAACTAATGGTACCATTCGCTACTCGTAACTTTTAGGAATGATACCTTGTTGGGTACCGTATTCGCTACTCTTCACTTCCGTAACTTTAACAATTATAGGGTTAAATTAATTTCTGTAACATTTTATTATTCTGTAACTAACAGTTTTATTAGGGACACTTCCAGGATCACAATGTTGCAATTATCTCATTTTTGACAAATTGGCTCACTCGCTACTTCTGAATAATCAATCAACCTCGCTAATCAAAGTAATCAAAACTTTTTTTTTCAATTAAACCAAAGTTGTTGTTGTTCTTTTTTTTCGTTAAAAAATCTCGTAATTCAAATGGATTCACTTGAAAGGTTGAGAAGACGCCTGGGTTGCCAACTGAGTTATATTTGATGAAACAAATGTTCAGAGTAATAATTTTGAAATTATTTTTACTGATATTATAGCTCTCGAGTTCTCTTTCACTGGAAAAAGTTGACGTCGGAGTCGTTCCAAGAGTGTTCTCCAGAAGTCACAAAATACTGAATGGACAATGACCACTAGGCAAGAATCGCACTGCCATGACATTCGGATATTAAGGCCATATAACTAAACCAGACCTCCATAGAGACTGCCATAAATAATCCACTAACTTCTCACTCTTCCGTGCATGGAACGACTTACTCTGGCAGGATAATGAAAACATTACCAGCCTGTCCACACATTTTAGGCTTGAATGGGGATTTCGATGTTAAAATTCGTTTTGTTTAAACTTATGATTTCCCAACATCGAACATGGGGTTTAATTTATCTGATAGGTAATTAAATTTACTAAAAAGTTGAGGATGATTTTTGCGTTTATCCGTGAGCTGTGCAATCAGACAAACTGTGGTGAAAAAACTTAACAGTCAACTTTGAAACTCGATCATTACTTCAGAATGATTGTCGTGACAAAATCCTAACGCAATTTTTAGTCGATTTAATAACCTTTCGGAAAAATGAAATCCGATCGTTCGCTGTTCAGCCATTAGTGAGGTCCAGGACCAATCAATTTTTTTGCCAAAATTTCATGTCAATCTAAAAATGCACGGGAAAACTCAACCCCCTGTTAACCCCCATAGTTAAATTCAGAATCCACGTAGCCATTAGAAAACCCCCCCCCCCCCCCCTTGACTTTATAGTAAATTAGCTAGTAATTTCGCTTTCATCGTTCGTTATTTAGCCATTACTGAGAAAAAGTACCAAAAGAAAACGAATTTAACATGGCAATCTCGATACGAGTGGACAGCCCCCTTAAAAATAAAATTAGGACTCGGCTGGGGAACAAATACAAGCATTTGGACCCATAAGACTTACGAGTAAATAGACGTTCACACCCCCAAGTATTACTGGCTCCTCGGGGAACTTGAGGAGGATTAAACTCGGTGCCTTAATTAGCATTTCTTAACTACCTTCTACTAACCACGCCTAACAATTAACCCCTATCCTATATGTTGTGTACGAGCCAAATCCAAGGAAATTTAATCACAACTGGAAGTTTAGCAGGTATGCTTTTTGGAGCAATTTTGTATCTTAAGGGGGCTGTCCACACTTTTAAAAAATGCATGCTCCTGGGAATCTCCATGTTAAGTACCGGTACAAATTAATCAATAATGGCTAAACATAAATTGACGGGGTTTGATTTTTTA
>JAQIXP010004676.1:0-11250 GCA_034700285.1 Proteroiulus fuscus | reverse complement strand
CACAGCCAATCAGAGCGCGGGTTTTAAATGTGGGCTGCACGCCTTGGCGGTCGCAGCCAATCACAACTCTCTTGGGCGGGCTTGCGGCAGGTTCAACATTAGAATGTGCGCATGCGCACTTTGACAATATAATGAGAAATTGAGTTCTAACATGGCTAACATCGACAATCGAGATTTTTGTCCACATTGGCATGTTTGAAAATTAATAACTATTGAATTGCAATTAATAAATCAATTTCAATTTCGTCAATCGTCTTATTTTTAACCACTCTTTCAATTAAAAATAACTTGTTTCAAAGTGAAACTGTCCCTTTAAACTAACGAGCGGTAACATTCGCCACTTGAATTGTTATAAAAACTATGATACGAGCAATTTTTAAAAGATAAACCTAATAAATGGATATTCACTACTTGTAACATTTAAGGAGGATACCGTGTTGGATATTCGCTACTCTTCACTTCTGTAGCTCAAACACTTATTGGTTAAAGAAATTTCTGTAACTTCAGGTTAGTTAGGGACACTTCCAGGATCACAATGGTTCACTTATCTCATTTTTTGAAAAATTGGCTCATTCACTACTTGTGAATTTAAGCCGTTGATATATTTCCAATCTGCAAGATGACCTTTCAAATATCTAAACCCTAATATATTTACATGTTTCTTAAGACGGTGACCAATTTGCATATTGGCAAAACTGGGGCATAAGGTTCAAGAAAATTCAATTTACGAGATGTTCAAAGCACCAGAAAATTACAAAATGAACTGGCGACTCAATCTCGACATAGACCTGAACTTGTAATAAAATATAATATATAGTACTAGGTTCACTCACCTCCGCCATCCTCATCATCGTCGTCTTCGTCGTCATCATCGTCATCGTCGTCGTCATTTTCACCACCTTCAAAATCGTCTCCTTCGCTTTCATCCTGCAGGGAGAGGTCACCATTCTAGTTAAAAATCATAAAATGCCATGTTCTACAAAAACGACATTTCAATTAATTATTTTTTCCTCGGAATTTATGGGTCAATCTAACAGTCTAATTTCCAATTTTGTGGGAAAAGCGACGAAGGACAGGTTTCGTACACTTACATACAAATAAAATTCAAGGACCATTTATTTAGTTTTCAAGGACCCTTCCATGCCTTAGTTTTGAGCTAAAACGTCCATCTATTGTCAAAATAAAGCAGGGTTTCCACTAATTTCTACCAACTGAGTTCTACGACTTTTCTTGAATAATTCCTGAAATTTCCCAAACTATTTTCAATCTATTTCTGCACATATTGAGATTATGCTACTATCGGCCTATTGCTAAACCTTTATTTTCACCTTAGTACCCCCTCCTATAAACTGATGACATCATATGTGTATGATCCTCCTTAGTAAATTGTACAGGGTTCCCACTAATTTTTACCAGTTGATTTCCCCTGACTTTCCCTGACCAAATTCAAAGACAAAAGGCAAAGAAATACAAGGAGGGTACCACTAAATCTAGGTAATCCAATAAGTACTATAGTGATACCGAGCAAAAGAACGGCGTGAATATCCCATTACTGGCAATTACAAGTCAATGGAAATTTACGCCGTTCTTCTGCTCGGTATCACTATAGTAGCATTTTTCACAACTAGTCTATCATTCTTTAAATTTCTTTCGTTTTAATTTCTATTTGTTCAGCTATTTCCCTGACTTTTCACTATTTTTTTTTCTAAATTCCCAGACTTTCCGTGGCCATTTCCTATTTCCCTGACTTTCCAGGTGAGTGGAAACCCTGTTGTAATTATACTTATTTAATTAATTATATTCAGCAACTTTTCTCTGATTCTAACCATTTTTACCTTATTTTTCATTTTTTTTTTGTTCAGACATTTCCCTTACATTTTATTAGTTTTTTTTGTGAAAAAAATCCAGACTTTCCCTAATTTTCCAGGCAAAATCACTTCTTTGGTAAACTTTGGTCTACTTTAAAACATAAATTAATTAACCGTGCACCATCAAAATCAATTTTCAGACAAATTAAAGGACCATCATCAACATTCAAGGCCTTCAAATCACTTGCTCATTTTTCAAGGATTTTAAAGGCCCGTACGAACCCTACAGGGAGCATAAAAATAAATTTTCCAACCAATACCTATTTTTGTTAGACTTAGGTCTACTTTAAAGCTTAAATTAATTACCCATGCACAATCAAAATCAATTTTCAAAGAAATTAAAGGACTATCATCAAACAGCAAGGTATTGAAATCACTTGCTCATTTTTCAAGGATTTTTAAGGCCCGCACGAACTCTGGACGGAGTTTAAAAATAATTTCACCAACTTCGAGATCCGATTTGTAAAGTTGCGCCAATCCAACATCTGCAATGCCATCTTCGTCCTCGTCGTCATCTTCGCCGTCCTCACCGCCATCATCGTCGTCATCGTCATCATCATCGTCATCTGGCGAAATGCGCGTTAATTAATCTTACATTATACAAGCAAAATGGGCTACCCGGTACATTCGGGAAAAATGCCATACCATCGTCACTCTCGCCCTCTCCATCGCTATCCTCTTCACCTTCTACTTCTTCATTGTCTTCGTCGTCATTTCCTGCAAAATGTACCCAATAGTTTTAATTTATTTCACACAACGGATCAATTTCAATACATGCTCGATTCTGATAACAGACCATCTTCGTCGTCCGCATCAGAATCTTCTGCCTCTTTATCGTCTTTATCGTAACCATCTAAAAACTTGAGGCAGGGAGTAAGATTAAAAACTCTCTCTCTGTAATTATCAATGTTTGTGACTTCGCAGTTGAACAGATCCAAATTCTTTAAATTAGGAAATTCCTTCTGCAAATTACAAATATGAATACTTTACATGTTAATACCCAACTTTTTTTTTAAAAAAATCAAGGCTTAATGCACACTTTTCGGAATATTTACCAGAGGTTCAAGCGTTTCCAAATCTTTAATCTTGTTCCCGCTGAGATTTAAGTGTGTGAGTTTTGGGCTGGCGTTCAGAAGATTTAATCCACCAGAAATTCGGTTGTCACTAAGTTCAAGCTAGAAAATACGGCATTGATTACAACAGGTGCCACTCAGAAAATAATACTTAAAAGGGACAGTCCCACCTTACTTCAAGGATTTTTAGCAAGAAAGACGGGTAAAAAAAAACAAAGAGGAGCGCAGAAATTGAAATTTCATTTCTAATTACCATTCAATAGTTACTAATTTTGAAACATGCCATTAATGAATGGGGACAAAAATCTCGATGGTTGATAGTAGCCATACAAGAAGTCATTTTGTCAATCGAATCCCTCTATAGTATAGTAATAAACTTGACGGTGTACAAGTTTTAGCGTAACAGAAAATGAGCATAACGATTCCATAGCGATAAAGTGAAGCCAACTTGAACCCCCTCTTTGCACGCAGCGCCATTCTGCCTGAGTGGGGGACTATTATAAAAAATGGCGCCTATCATCTTTTTTTTTGTAAACATGGTTTTATTTTTTAATTACTGTAGGTGAACTGTAATTATAATTAAGACTCCTTTTGTATTAATAATCTTAATTTTTAAGATTCATTTGTCACAAAGTGTCCCTTTAAATTTGAAAGTAAGAATTTCTCATACATGCTTTTCTGTTCAAATAGGATACCCCCACAAATACAAAACGACGAGTACCTTTTTTAGATTAGGAAGCTTTGGAAATCCTTTGAGACTAGTTAATCCGACGTTAATTAAACTGAGCGCCTCCAAATTGACAAATTCATCTGTGAGACCAACGATTGTTGTACTTCGACAATTGTCCAAGTTTAGTTCTCTAATCTAAAAATAACCAATAATAAAAATTAAAAAATTGACCCGACATAAAACTTATTAAATTACGCTCCTGACTTCCTGGAAAACTGAACTTTTAAAAAACTATTTCTCAATATGGTTGCCAGTCATGAAACATGAAATTTATATAATTTTATTAAAATAAAGCAGCAATTTGGTTAGGCCTACTGCAATTTAGATTTAATTTCAATATTCTACAGTAGGGCCAGATTCTTCCCGGAGAGGGGGGGGGAAATGGCGGCCCAACCCCACCTAAAAAATAAAGGTTTTTGTATATCACTGCAGAAATCACGGTGTCTGGCCGCTTGGAAAACCTGGAAATGTCAGGGAAACTTAATCTGTGTCTGAAGAATTTACAATTTTTTGCCAGTTTTTGAGCAAAAAAGTCGCTCGTGGCGCCTTTTTCTGTAAATTTTGCCAGAAATGTACAAAAAACCTTCAAATTTTCGCCTGCTAGCCGAATTTTGAAAAATATTTTTGGGTCGAGCCTCTTCTTCCCCTCCCCCCCCCCCCCCCCCATATCCTTTCTCATCCCCTCCAAACAAAATGGATTTCGTTGCAACCCAGGGTATAGTTGCCAAGTACTAAATTGCAGTTTTAATTGCATATAGTCTGGAGATTTGTGAAATTTTGTCTGGAAAACCTGGAAATGTCAGAGAAATTTGTTACTGGATTTGGCAAGACAATCTGAGAAATTAACACAAAATAGCGCCGCAGGCAACTTTTTTTGCTCAAAACCATTCAAAAATGGGCCAAAAATGTCAATTTTTGCCATTTAATCTAGCATATGAGTTGGACAATTTTGGGAAGTGGGAGAATGCAGCGGTGGTCAGGCGGGCCGCTTTGCATGCCATCGCGGGCCAAATCCGGCCCGCGGGCCGCTATACTCGTGGCCGCCTTAACTGTAAACCCCATTCACCTACAGTTGAAAGCGTATGAATACATATGTGCAAGAAAGATGTGCATAGTTATGCACATAAAAATATGTACCGGTTTGAGCATGTTTCAAAAAACCCCCCAACAAATCCAACATTACTCATAACTGAAACGTCATTGATATGAGCATGTTTTCTGTGCAGAACTACTTTTTTATGGGTAACAATACACTTCCAACTATAGTTCCAACTGTAGGTGAATGAGGTTTACAGTTAAGGCGGCCACGAGTATAGTTGGGAACTGCTGGTCTATAGAGAACAAAAACTTTGCTAGGGGCCTGCATAAAACTTAAAATTCCACATAGCTACAGAAATTACTTCACCAATAATAATATTGTAAGAGTTACGTTTGTGAAGAGTAGCGAATATCCAACAAGGTATCATCCCTAAAAGATAAAAGTAGCGGATGTTTCACATTCGCTACTTTTGTTTTGTAATCACTTTATTCAAAAGCCAAATTAATGGATGTGCACATTCGCTACTTTACACTTTATTTTATGTCACTTTCCAGCAAATATTATTTAAAGACAAATTAACGAATGTGCATTTTGAAGCCTTTTTATTTCTCAAATTACTTAATTAATTCAGTAATTTGATTTTTTAACAAACATTAGCACATTCTGTATAAAATATATTTTGTTTCACTTAATTTCACCCTTTTAATTAAACAAATGTTTATTTTCAAGTTAGACATTTCTTCCCAAAAAACCGTTATTATCTCAAAAGCAACTTTTGGCTCATTCGCTACTTCTGAATTAGCCATCGATATGCACGTGCAAAATTGGGCAAGCATCTTCACGTGAAATTCTCGTGCTCAACGAGATCCAAAATTACTCAATTTCTACTTTTCCTAATAACCTTTCTTGACATGATTCATGCACGTCCAATTTTTCATGATAAATAATTCGCGAGCAGAGAGTACGCAGCATTTTTGAAATTAATATGATAGTCTATGTGATTTCTAGATTTTTCCTTGTTTTATATAATTTCGTAATGAAATATTAGTAATGGTTTTTAAGCGGTAGCTAGGCGGGTACGGGTAGGCCTATGTTTTTATTGTTGTTTATGTAAAAACGCAGCTGCGCACAAGCATAAATTCGACGAATGCGCATTTGGTCATAGAAATAGGCATTAGCAGTGAAGGAGATGTTTTTGGAGTGAGTGCAGTTAACAATATTATAAAGAAATACGAACATCACAACCAAATTCCGCTACCTTTCATTTCCAATCCTAAAAGCTAATTAAATGAGCAACTTATGGCAAATCGCAATGGGTTCGTAATAATGCATCGGTTATTATTGAAACATATTTCAAGCTTTGGCTTTGTTGTTTTCACGTAGCGTGCGTCTGAACAAAAATGGTGGCCAATGTTTTTGAGATCTTTAAGCATGATGGCGGGATTAAGTGGAAGGTAACTTACGACAAAAAAAAAATAAAAAAACCACTCGTAAATGGTGTTGAAAATAAATTAGAGAATTAGAAATTTAAGGAATAGAAATCTGCCCTGGTACTCCAACCATGGTTGCTACCCTAGACAACGAGGAACACATGGCCAGAAAATGCGCATGAGTACGGTATTTTCGGGGACTCTCTATTCACCATTACTGCACGTGTACAAACCATTTATGCATAATAATATACTCGAGTCAACTTATAAAATTTGTAATTTGTTACATCATTCTTTGAATCGATTTGAAATTATTTAAAAAAAAAATAAATGTAAAAAGGCGCGAATAGGGTGTGCATACTTTACGCAACATGGCGGCATACCCACTGTCTAGGCAATGCCAATGCCGTGCAAGAGGGCTTTGAAGCCGGCGAAAAATCTGCCATTGCCGTACCTCAAGCCTGCACAATCGAAAATTAAAGCAAAATAAATTTTACTCCTTACATTATTACTGCCATTTTAATTATTTTTCCGCAACTCAGTGGTTTTTAATCTAACTAGAATGGTGTAACGGTGGCCATGTTATTTCAATGGAGTCAATAACTACCGCCTCTTGATCATGCCAAAACATTCTCAGAATAATTTTTGGAGCTTCTAATTTTTTAATAATAAAATCATTTAGAACCCATTATGCACCCACAAATATGGATTTGTTTTTATAAAACTGGAATAACCAGCCAATTTCTGTTTACACGACTACAGCGTGTTAGACGTGATACCCATCAAGGCATGGGAAATGCGTTCTTTGTAAGTTTAAAATAATAATTACTACTGCCAAATATTCTGGAAACCTCGCGCAAAATACTACCAAAATATGGAGTTTTCCAAGTAGTACATCTCCCGTCTTTGCCATTTTTTAAATTATTTATTGGCGGTCTAATTTAAATAGCCCAACGTGCGCCTGATGTAGGTTAATGGCGCCATTTTTGTTACGTTCTGCTCCAGCATACAACTTGAGAAATTGAAATTCATCGAATTAATTTAAGTTGATTTAGACACCTTTGGAGTTTTTGATGCACAAACGCTTTAAAAATGGCAATTTTAACGTAAACTAATCAACGTAAGTATCATTAAACGTCCACACTTGATCTGATCAAAAAGGTTTAAAAAACAATGGTGCCCCTTTATATTTAGTATGTACATGATTCGCCGGTTTGTCACTTTGAGCACATGTCAGCAACGTTCGATTCGAACTGGCATTATGAATTTCACTCCAGAAAAAAGTCACTAAAAATACAACCTGTGCAGGATTCCTCCCTCGTTTTTCTAAAACAATGCGTTTTTCCATGTTTTCTTCGTCTTCTCGCTGCTTTATAGGAGCCAGCCTCTTATATTATTATCACAAACGCGCGCACTCACACAGTACCCACACCGAATGCTCAAAGCGAAATAACCGGAGTAAAAAAAAGTAAGGCGAATAAGCGTACAATATTTCATTTCTCCTTAGAGGGGGGTCTCAGTATTTAAGCTGATAGGCTGGCCAATGCGACGCGCCGACTATTCCTTCAACAGTTGGAATACGATTTGAAATAACCAATAGGAACATTTTTACTTGAGTCACCATGTTCCACTGATCAGTGCATTTGGACATACCCTGACCTTGTGGATTTCCACGTGAGGCTTGATTTTGTAATTTAAGTTCTCTCCGTTGAAAATATATTAACTAGTCTATGGCGTTATATAGGTAGCGCTTTATGTTGACGCCCGTTACACGTAAGGTTAGGCCATGTTCAAGGAAATCTAAAGCCTACCTATAAAGTGTTCGTGCCACGTTCGTGTACTCACGAGGCGCGGAAAAAACATGGCTTTATTCCATTTTTCAGCTGATTTTAACCCCAAGTTTGCTACTGGTATTTATTATATATTTTCTAGATTCTAGAAAGTAATAATGGAGGAAATTTCAATACCATACTTACAGAATTAGCTAGGCCTATACGCTCACTACTAATGCACTGTCGTGAATAAATTAAGCCAGGTTCACAATGCACGTGACTAGCACACCAAGTGTTACTCACGGATTGAGCCCCAATTTGGAACGAAATTCGTGAATGTGAAACGTGCACTCACGATAATATATATAAAAAATACACCCCGTGTAATTCACAAATTTCAACTTCAAAAGACATACCGGGTAGGTACAAAAGTGCACATGCGCGATCAGACAAGAGACAAAAAATCGTTGATTTTCTATTGTAGTGTTGTAAGCAATTGATGAACTTGTTGAGAATTTCAGAGTAATCCATTAACCGGTTTTCAAATAAAAAAATAATTCCACCTGCTAAAAATGCATTGGCTAACATGGTAGTGTGTGGAAGTTACTCCTCAACCATGTTAACCAATGCATTCTAATCAAGCGGAATTATTTTTTTTATTTGTAAAAGGGTTTATGGATTACGTTAAATTTTCGACATATTCTTAAATTGCTTACAGGATTTCAAAAAGAAAAAAAATCAACGCTTCATTTCGTCAATGTAAAATTAAATTTGGTCGCACATGCGCACTTTTATAATAGCAGGGTGGTTCATGTTAAAAAACAATGTCGTCACGTGACTTTCCAGCGCCATTTTGTATTAATATAGGGCGTTATGGGCATATCGTAATTCATATATTTAATTATTTTTTGTTAAAAATGAGGCGTCAGTTTCTTACCCTTGTTCACTTGAATCTCAAATTTTCTTTTCGCCATTTGTAAAGTCTAGCCTTTATTTATATGATCCGTCCTTGGATCCGCCATTTGCGCTCTGGCTCTTCAGTCCACGTCCTCCCCCTTTGTCTTGTGTTTTTGAACTAACGCTGTACTGCCTGCTATCATGGCATGTCCCACACGCAGATACTACAATATGATTGCCAAGGGTATACTATTATGCTGTGTGTGATACTCAGTGATACTAAACAGGCTACGTGCCCATTTAGATTTTTTAGGGCCTGCTTCTTGAAAATATATAATTATGTAGGTCAACTACTTTTAAGAAAGTGTGGTGGCGGGGTTAAAAAATCAAACTCCAGGATGAATCCATCGTTGGCCACGTACAAAAAGTAACATCACAGTCATGTCTAATAAGTAGGCCTATGATCACATGTATCATGAGACTATTTGTCTGATATCATCAATTATAAATATTATATCAGTCTGATTATCAATAATCTCCATGCTGATCTTAAGCTTTGGATTATTAATATAATTAAAAAGCATTAATTAAATTTTGTGAAGGAATGACAAGTGCTGCAGTGAATATGTAGGAAATGCATTTGGTTTACATTGGCATGGCCTCTGCAACGGTCGCTTTCTCTATGAAAGGACGTGGCTGCGAAATGGCAGCTAGGTGGCGCCAAAACTTTGTTGTAGCCAATGCAATATAAATACTATGCATCAATCTATCAGAATTTATTTGTCTATTAAAAATTTTATGTAAAAATTCTTTAATTTTGATAATATCCTTTATTATCATTCGACACAGTCAACTACCATTATTTTATTTTATGCATAATAGATATTTTATATATAAAATAACAAAAATCTTAGTTGGCTGTGCATACCCAATGAAAAAAATATACTTCAATTAAACTGCACTTTTTTCGAAAAAACTGGAGGTTTTCTGTGTACTTATGAAACAAAGCCTTGCATAATTTCGGCAGTTTTTCAGTATAAAAAAACGTGCAAGTTTCTTTTTCTACAGAAAAATGCAGAAAAACCGCATTTTTTATTCAGTATTTTAGTTTATTTTCTGCATTCTTTTTGCAGTTTTTCTGTTCACTAGAATGTAAAAAAAAATGAAAAAATGACAAAAAAAACTGTATAAAACATGCAGTTTTTCTCCATTATTCTGTAGAAAAAAAAACTTGCACGTTTTTTACAGAAAAACTGCAGAAATTATGCAAGGCTTTCTTTCATAAGTACACACAAAAACGGCTGTTTAAGACTGCAGCTTTTCGAAAAAACTGCAGTTTCATTGAAGTATTTTTTCATTGGGGTCCTGAATACGCAGGGATTTGAATAAAAATAGAAAGCCCAAATTGTTGCCTTTTCACTGACATTGTGTAGTGCCTTCTATTGGATAAAATGCATCAGCTCCATAGACATACACGTCCTAGAGGGCGCCACCAAATGACACTGATTGTTGCAATCTATGGAAAAATGGCACCTAATATGTATTTTGCAAATGTCGTAATTTCTTCAAAATGGAAGGTTTGCTGCAATTATTATTGCCACAGCCATTCATATCTAGTAAGTGTGCACAATTTAAAAGTTCTAGTTACAAAGGGAGACTTTTCCTTTAAATAGTCTATATTTTTGGGGGAAAAATCGTATTTTTATTTTTTGGCAAAAATTCCCATGCTTTATATGTAATTTTGAAAAAGGGTAAAATACGGTATTCATATATTTTAAGGAAAGCCTTGGCTGCCCACTGGCTAGATCCTATTTTCCGGGGAAAAAATTTTTATAATAGTCTCACACTTTTGAAAAAAAAATATTTCTAATATTATTTTTTTTTTACGAACAATCACATAATATTTTAAATAGTTTGATATTTTGGGGGAACACTTCTATAATATCTCTAAATTTTTTGGGAATAAAATAATGTTGTTTTGAGAAAAAAAAATCCTATAATATTCTTGTATTTTGGCAAACATTCTCATGAGAATTGTCTATTTTTTGGGGGGAAAAAACGAGCTAAAATATTCCGGAATTTTTTGGGGAAAATCCTTTAATACTCTTACATCACCTGGGGAAAATGCCTGTTGCGCAGTAGACTTATGCACTCTCTGGTGGTGAAACTGGGCAAACGTACGTGGATGTGTGGTGGTGAAACTGCTATGAGTGTAATGTATTGGCCAGCTAATACCATTCTTACCATAGTTTCTTACGTAGTAGAAAGAAATCAAAAAATACCAAAATGTAGAGAATTATAATATATAGTACAATGTGAAAGAATTTTTTCGAAATTCTTATTACTTATTTTTTTAAAAAATGAAATGCATTAAAATGACAATGAAAAATTGACCACCTCACGGAAAAAAATTATTACAAAATAACCATTTGATTTATGCA
>JAQIXP010004675.1:0-11250 GCA_034700285.1 Proteroiulus fuscus | reverse complement strand
TAATATGTACCGTTAGTTAACATGGAGATTCCCATAGGAGCATGCATTTTGTTGATAGTGTGGACAGCCCCCTTAAAATGTTTTGTAGTGAATGTGCCTTATTGAAATTAAGTTTTATAAGAAAATCAATAAAATAACTAAAATGGCGTATAGTGAATTATGCATTAACTTCCTACTTTTCTTTGTATATTTCCAGCAGGTACAAAAGTGTGGCCAAGATGACCGGAAGACCAAAGTTAAAAGTGTCATTAGCAGTGGTGTTACTAATTAACTATGTAGTTAGTCAATCGCTTGCCTGTCAATATACGAAATTCTCTCCACAACATACAATGTGCTACTATAAGACAACCGGATGTCCTCTGAAACAACAAGGATTGTCCAAGTACGAAATACAATATATTTTGGATGAACATAATGCCTATAGACAAAGAGTAGCCAATGGTCAAGTGAAAACGATTAGCCAACCTCAAGCAGCAGACATGAAGCAAATGGTAAGAAGAAAACATTATTAAAAAACATAACTAAAAATATATATTTTAAAAACTTTTTCGTTATTTTTAGGAGTGGGACAACGAATTGGCCCTAGTGGCCCAGAAATGGGCGGAGCAATGTAAGACCCAACACGATTGCTCGGACTGCCGACAACTTCGTGAGTATTCCCGCTGTTTAAACTTACAAAAAATGCAGCCTTTGCATATTTTGTGAAGCCATTCCTAACAGTTTTAATGCATTTTTAGAGTTGAAAAGTGTCCTTGTAAAGCCTATGTCCGACTATTCTCATGTAAAAACTTTACATTACAAACAAGGTTGTTAACATTAGATAAAGCATCCGAAAATCCTTGGGTTTTACCAAATAAAAAACCCTAAGAAAAAGTCAAAAAAGTATTTTCTTCCCTAAAGTTTCTTAACATATTTTCAAAATCGCTTTTTTTATTTCCTATAAAAGTACAAGTGTTGAAAAGAAAATTTGGGCAGAATTTTAAATGAGGATTTCAATAGCCATTTTCAGTTAAAAATAGACAAAAACCTTGTCTGATGCCTATTTACAGCAGTTATAAATTGACGTAGTGGTCAGTTAATGGGTCAGGCAGTGACGGGTCAGTGTCACCAAAAGGATATATTAATACCCTATTTTAACGGTATCAATAGTCCACGCGCGCAGGACGTACCTTGCATACAAAACTGACCAGTGGTCATTTTATCCTCATGAAATGAATGCATTTTTCAGGCTCTTTTCTAATTTCTAAGCATTTTACTTTTCAGCTCGTTTTCGTGTTGGTCAAAATATTTACATGTACGCTTCAACCGAAGACAATTCGACAACGGATTGGTACACAGCGGTCAACGAATGGTACAAGGAAGTGGACATTTTCCCACCATCGAAAATTGAGCCATTTCAACATCCACACACTGCTGGACATTACACCCAGGTATAGTAACGATGTTACTTATTTGGGTTTTACTACAAAAAGACAATTTTTGCAAAATAACCAATAAACTTTCTGCTTTTTTGCAGCTTGCCTGGGCCAATACCAATAAAATTGGATGTGGCTATGCTTATTATAAGAAAGGAGGATGGTTCACCAAATTATACGTGTGTGACTACGGACCTGGGTAAATAATTAATAAACTATCATCAGAAAAAAAAATGCTAAACAAACCCTAACCGCTGTAGAAATTAACTATAGTGACCATTGAAAACTGAAATCGCCACTTAATTTTAGTTTTACTAGCAAAAATTTTAAACAATAAAATTCTTAAGAAAAGAAAAAGTTGTCTCAATCGATGTCACAGATCTACAAAACCCAGTAAACAAGAAAATAACAAGCCATAGGGAAAGTCCATTAAAGTTCATGAAAACTGCTTTTCCCAGCCCAACAAAAGAGTGAACTGAAGGTTTGAAATGGACAAATCAGAAAGAGCCAGATCTCTAAAAGTCAGTTCTGTACCATGGCCTAAATTATGCAAATATTACCATAGCATATACTACCATATGCTATGGTAGAAGTAACTAATTTATAAGAATAAATATCTAGACTTAGCGTCAAGTGACGCCCCAATGCATTATTAGTAATTTACTAATTACTATTAGTAGTAATTTGAATAGTAGCATAATTATAAGATCATTTGTAATTTCCCAATGAAACTTGGCAAAATTATCAAATTAAAGGATAGTATTTTAATGAGTCAGAAAAAAAGATGAACTGGCCATATGTGTAACTGGTAACAGGGCCAGTTTAACTTTCAAGAACATTTAAACTGACCCCAACTTTATTTGTGATATGCATTAAAACTATACAATTTGTTGAATAAGAAAATAATTTTCCCAAACAGTACAGGAAAATACTTATAAAATATCTTTGGAATTTATCCAAAATGCACTAAATGTACCAAACTAATATGTATTTTTTTTAAATATTAGCAAAATATTGCTTTCATTGCTTTAAAAACTTGTTAATTGGCCTGTTGCCAGCTTTTTGAGCAGAAATACCCTAGAAGAGTCTTAAAATCTCTTTCATGATTTATTTTCAGAGGTAACATCTTAGGGGATCGCATGTACATCAAAGGTCCGGCCTGTTCCGCCTGTCCAGAGGGCACTTCCTGTTCCGGGGACTATCCTGGACTCTGTGGTAAGTATAGGACACGACCTTTCACCTTTCCAATCGTGGAGCCCAAATAGATTACAACTTATCCTATCTTATTATCACAGTTTCCAATGGTGGCAATGAGTTCAATTCAGTTGCATTCAAGCCAGTTGCAACTGTCACCCAGAAGCCCTGGTGGGCCATCACTCCAACAGCAACAGCGACAACGACCCAACTGGTCTTGTTTGACCATACCACTCTGCCCTGGTGGCTGACCACTCGGGCCACTGCCAGGCCCACATTCACCAAGTCGCCCTTCGCTCGGACACCGGCCAAGAAGATGCTGCTCAATTGCGATTTTGATGCGAAGGGCTGCAACTCGGAGACGATGGGGTCGGCAGAATGGACACTGGACAGGTCAAACACGCCCGATAGTCAAGGTAAAGGAGAGGACAGGTGACCACACAGCAAAATTCAATCTAAACTTATCGTTACTGTAGCACACAGGTTTCAAATAGAATTCTGCATGCACAATCCCTGACTTTCCCTGACCAAAATAAAAACTTTCCCTTACTGCTTTATACATAACTCATACCGGTAGCACTTATTTTGCACCCAGCTCTCTAACATTGTTGATTAATTAAACCAGTAATAATTAAATTCTGGTATCATAATACTATAAACTAATACTGATAACTTCATTAATAACATAATATACAAATGTCTCTATTAAATTCCTCTGACTGTTCAGGTCAGTGTGACCCTGTATATAGTCACTTTTCGACATTTTCAACCCCTGACCCGTTATCTGGTAGCACTTGTTACCATATAGTGCTACCAGATAACAGACTCGAGGTACAACTATAACTAATTATTATATTATTATTATATTAAAAAAAGGAAAAAAAAAATTGTGAATTTACCGTGTATAGTATAGTTGCCCTTAGAAGACCTGGTCTGAGATGATTCTGCTAACGTGTATTTTTTGGACTTTCAGGAAATTATTACGAAGTTTACCTGAAAAGAGGTAATGATGGTCACTTATACATATACACACCGTCCGACGATAACCCGAGCGATGGCTCATCGTCAACAAGTTTCAACAAAGCATGTTTGAGTTTTTCGTATAAGAAGTTCCCAATGAATGCTAAACAAGCGGCGGATTTGGAAGTTGCAGTTTGGAGGAGAAAACAGCAAAATTCTTACGCCGAATTCAACGTACAAACTAATGCTTATCACTGGACAACGCATAAAATGACCATCCCAACATTTCCGGATGTCTATTCGGTAAATTTATGCTCATAATATAAGCCCAAATGGAACTACTTTGTGGTTGACACCAAGCGCCCAAATTAAAAATGATTCTTAATTATTTTCAGGTATCATTTCACATGTCCGTTCCGAAGTCCGGTCCAATGAGTGACCAATACCTCTCCATTGACCAAATCAAACTGGACACAGGAGCCTGCGTCAATTAATCAATCCAATGCATTATTTTATAATGAATAATAATGATGCATTAATTGTGTCAATTAGTGTCACACGCAATATTTGGTATGGCATTTCTGTCAGTTTTAAATTATTCCAACTTTTTTATTTTTATTATTTTATTTTATAAAAAAACAAGTTGTTGTTGTGTATAAGATGTAGAAGAATCAATTTATAAAAGTTGCGCAGCCTTTGTAATTTTGAAAGTCAAAGATGACGATTTTAATTTTTATTTATAAATATTTGCCATTTTTTTTTAATATTTATACTTTTTTAACTAAAACAAACGCATTGCACAATATTGAAAAAGAAAATAATTTAAGGTTTTTTTGTGTTTTTTTTTTAGTATAGTACATCACTTGAATGTTTCACAACTTTTTGCATCTCAAATCAACTATCACAGTATTTCAGTAGTAGTATTATAGTAGGTTCCAATAATTTTTTGCCCTGCAGCCGCCACCTAGCGCCAGTTTCATTTTGATCGTTTGCAGTTGCCATCCATAAGGTCTTCCATTGCTTCTCTGTGGCATGGATTATTATGTGTTGTTAATTAGGATTCGTCTGTTCCTGAAACCCTAACCAGTTTGCTGTATATAGCTTAGGATTTTTGCACCAGATGAAGCCTAACCCACGAGTTTCCATGCCACAGAGGACCAATGGAAACCTATCATAGATGGCAACTGCAAACGATGAAAATAAAACTGACGCTAGGTGGCAGGCCCAAGGCCAAAATGATTGGGACTGGCTATAGGGCTGCCTGATAACAGAACCGAGGTTAACAAATTTTTGGAACGAATTGCATAAGCAACTATTCGATGAAATTTCTCGTAGCATCTATAAACACTGAAGTATTATCATTATTTGTTATTTCTATTTTTGAAAAGTATCATTTTAGGAACGCCATTTTGTTAGCAAAACAACATTACGTGAGGTAGCCTTTGTGTGCTTATTTGCTCGATGCCAGTTGATGCAAAGTTCCCCAATGCATTTTTATCACATTTAATTTATTGTATCATGCATATACCGAGCCTCGTAAATTGTACTACATGATGTTATGGGTCCCTAATGTATTTCAATATAGAATCACATAACATTATCAGCAGGCAGGTACAGTAATCACTGGTGATTTAAGAAACGAAATGGCGTCCTACACTTGGTCAACTGCATTTATTTCATTTTGTATATGAAGTGCATTTTTATACTTGATTTCAAGGCATTTAATTTTTTTAACAAAGGCCAGTTTTTTTTTTCAAACCATATAATTTGTGCAATTCTGCACATTCAGAAAACAAAATTGGCCTTTCATGGCAACCATTAATAAAAATACATTGTTAGAAATAACTATTTTGTTCATTGATCACTTTTTTACATGCCTCAAATGTATCTGATTGGTGTTACAAGCAGCTTGATATGCAGTGATAAAATAATCAATATGTATCATTTACATTTCCTCTTTTGATAAGTTGAAAAATGGTCTTGCAGTAGCAATTGCAATTACAGGTGGTTCATGCACTTTCGGTTATACTATCAAATTTAAATAAAAAGCAATTTAATAGAAATCTCTAAGGAAATAAAAAAGTAAAGAAATGAACAATCCATTTCGTGTAATAAAAACTCAATTTAAAAAAAAGGGTCTTGGGGAATTTAAACCCACAAATTGAAAGCCATTTATAAGTGTGTAGATCAACGAATTCACATGTAACAGCGGTTCATAACTGATGTTTTTGTTTATCATTTATTTTCGTCAATAATTTGGATTAAAATACTATATACAGTATACCAGCATTCCCGATGGAATATATTGAACAGTTTTACAGTTTGGGGGTAAAAAATAATAGGAAAAGAGTATTCTCAGCTAAATTTTGTAGGGCATTTTTACCAATTGCAGTATAGAGCACTATTTGAATGTCTATCTCTAAATTAAAAAACATAAATTTTAACCTTATTGGATCAATTCTGGTAAAATGCAAACATGCACATAACTATCCTACACGTAGGAAAATATGCAAATGACCATGCATAAGAAGTGGTTTTAAAATATTCTTAGCAAAACCAAAACTTTTTACTGCTTGAGATTGGTGGCGCAGTTTCAATTAAAAAAAACCTTTAACTAATCACAAAATAACCCTTTCAAACGTAAAGCGCCATCTGTGGTGAATAGATTTCTGCTACAGTTTAGCCCATACTAAAATGGCGGCCCATGTTATTTGTCATCTACGTAAGTAGTATGCATGGTGCCTTGCATGATGAATACTAAACGGCCCATATTAATATGGTCAAAAATTGTGGGATTTTTGTCAAATGGTGCATTATGGGAATACTTTTAAAAGTGGAGTATGATTTTATGCAAATGAAAAACAAATTCCAAAACAGAAATTCAAATTTCCTTTGAAAGCAGCTTACCAAGTATAACAAAAATGGCCAGAACAAAGGTGGAAAATTCTACCACCGAGCACCACCTCTTAATTGCTAAATCCCGGACTTTATATTCTATGATTGCAAACCCAACGACATTAGGCCTAATAGGTCTACCTCCCTTTTCCATTATTTTCCCATTAATTCCGCACACTTGCAATAAAAAAATAAGCTCGTTTAAAAATATAAGTGAAGCAAAAAAAGTCTGACCATATCCCATGAACTGACAAAAAAATGACAACCTGCCATATTACAAATAGCTTTTCCTCTTGTTGAACTAATTATTGATCCAAATTTGTTATGAAATACAAAAGTATTTTTTTCTATGGTCAACAGATGAATGAGCAGATGACCATTATAGCTTACAACCACAAAAAGAAAATTGAATGGCCATTCACAATATATAGATGCTCAACAAGTGTAATAATATGAAGAGCTTATTTGTTGTTGCAAAAAAAATAGAAACCTGACAAAATTTTAAAAAAATACTAAAATAAAAATTGAAAAAAGGGGAAGAATATGAGAGGAAGTGGAAAATCCGACTTAAAATGTTTATGCTATATATTCCATATGAAAAATACAGATATTTAATATTAAATCAAAGGATTTTTACGAAATCGGATTAAATCTGAAAAACGTCAGCCTTTTATCCAATTTCATTATTTTAAAAAAAAAAATCCAATAGAATTACAGGATCTAAACAGATTTCCAATGTAGTAGGTATATATAATATACATGGGCCTAAACAGCGTACGATTTTGTAAGGCTTATGCCATTTGTGCAAATGAAAACATTTCCTATAGGCAAAGCCCTAAACTCAATACATTTCTTTTTACCTCAGAAAATCCATGCATTCATTATATTTCTGGAGTGTGTTACTGACAACCACCTATATCCATATTTACGCCAGTACTGTGATTAGGCCTATACTAGCTATGTGGCCAGATATGTAATGGAGCAAATTATCACAGAAACTATTTCTAAATTATCATAAAAATTATTTTAATGGATACTATCCAGAAATCTAGAATTTACATAATTGCAAGAATCAAGAAGAAATCGGTCTAAACGGAAAATATTGAAATCTGCAACTGTAGATTTGACCAATGCCTTACCACTGCACTGGTCAAACCGATTCATCCTCTCATTCCGATAAAAATGCTTCCTATTTGCCGCTTGCGATCGTTACCATTGGCTCTGGAGCGTTCAAACAAACCTCTGACAAAGTCCTGATAAGGAGCGCCAGAGCTGAGCATCCGTCTTCCTCCGGTAACCATTCTTTTCGAAAACGACTTGCTAGAGGGATCCCTAGATTCCTTGGTTCCAGATTTCTTGCCCCTCATCCCGAGGAATCCCTCTGGAATCCTCTTCACCATATTCGATCCATCGCCAAATCCGTCAAGTGCACTATCCGTGTCGCTTTCGTCTCCGCCGCCATTTTGTCCTGGGCTCAATTTCTTCCCTCTCATTCCATAGAATGCATCCGCTGGAACCCTCTTGGTACCCTCCTTCTTACCCCTCATGCCGTAGAATGCGTCGGCTACCGGTCTTCGCTTCACTTCCGTTTCCTTCTTGCCTCGCATGCCGAAGAACCCATCGAAGAGCTTCCGGTCTTGTGCCTTTTTGCCGCGCATTCCCAGGAAGCCCTCGACAATCCTGTTCCTCTTCTGCTGGACATACAAATCGCCATCATCCTGACCTTCCTGAAGTTCCTCGACAATGTCTTGCAGAGATTCCTGGTCGCCACCCTTCGGCAGGTCCTCTAAATTGGTCGCAGAATTTACATCGCCATTCCACCGCCCGTCAATTATTCCGCCGCCCTTCATGCCGCGTGAACGAAATCCGGGATATTGCTCAAATTCTCTTAGGAAATTAACACCACTGTCGGAATTCCTCCTTAGTTCTGGATCTGCTTCGACCGCCTTCGATCGCTTTGTTCTCGTCGCAAATTGATGGATTTTTGTCGATTTCCCATGTTTTCCCTTCGGATTAGCCTCGTTGCGCTGATTACCGTCGGCGGATTTCCCTTTGGACTCGGAATCTGCATTTGCCGCGCAATCCGTTTTTTCCCTCATTATCATCTCGGAAAATGGATGCCTGGGGGCGGCCATCTTGTCTCCCGCGGTTTCACCATTGGCCGGAGCGCCGTATGACGTCGTTGTCGAGTGCTCGGTAATGGCATTTTCCAAAGCCGACTTTATTACGGCGAATAGAAGGAGAAAACAAGATAAAAATAGGTTGCAATATTTATGGCTTTTTATGCAAAATTGAACAATAAAAAGAAATCTTGCGGATTCCAATGTTAAAAAGAGAAGAGAGATAATTCCAGTTTAAGGAGCTTATGTGTGTGCTTTTGAGAAAAAAATAAGAAGCAAGTCAAGCATTGTTGTGCGAGTGAAATTTTACAAAACATGCAAACAACATTATGGGACATTACGCCCATGCATTCATTCTCCTTTGTCAAATAAAATCCATTTGTGCATTGCAAGATGGCCGATCAACATGCATTGCACTGCTTAATGCAACCCAAAATTCAACACTTTCTTTTATATTTTCGGATTAACACGCAGAGCAGAAAAAAAATCTGCTTGAAAACACTTCGGTGATCAAACCTCAAAATTGACATCATATTTACCTTGAAAAGATAATGTCCACAATCACACGGCAATAGAATATCACATTCGATATAAATATCCAGCCATGAAAACTGATGCCAAATTATGACACTCAGATGCAAAAGGACAATTTCCTAAATTAGAAATTGATTCGGGAGCTCCCAATTTAATGCTACCCTTATAGGCCTATAGAAAACAGTGTATTATTGATTCCATCTGATGCGTACGTCAGACAATTTTGAAAATTTTCTAAATTTTCTGTAAAAATTTGCTGAAGTTGTCAACTTTTTTTTGTAAAAATTAAATTCAGATTGGCATCACATTTTCCCCAGAACTGTGAGCAGCACAAGAACCACGCAATGTAGTAACACACTGGAGATGAATTTCAAGCCAAAAAAGCTGATGCCATATTATTGCACCATTTTGAGAACAAGCAATACAAAAACGTAAATCATCAGTGGGCATGGATCCTCTTATTTGAATATTATTCATTGTATTTTTAACACTTTATGGATTGGATTTCCGGAGTAATTATCATAAAAGTAAACGATGTTAGCTATACTAAACAACCAAAAAAAATTCCTGGAAAACGGTCAAGCATAATAGCTTATTTATAGAAAAGGGAAAACGAGCCTAATATGAGAATGGAATGGAAGGCTATTTTGGCAATTAAGCAAAATCCATCATTCTTAATTATTATATAACAAAATGTTTACGCAAACATTTTAGTTAGCCATTTGGAAAGCAAACACTTTGTGCAAACCAAATATGAAACACAGATTTAACGTATTTGGGACTGACTTAATGAAGTCGGATGACACGCGAATGTGTTTACATTGAGTCAACGCGTTGTTTTTATGATCAAACGATGCATGTTATACTGTGTTTGCCAATGGAGATGACCAACTACCGAATTCAAACATGCAGTACCACAATGGTCAAGCAGGCGAATTAATAAAATAACGAAAAAAAAAACTACAAAAAAAGAGAACGTGACAGTCCACCAAAATAACGGATATTCTAAAGTGCTCTTAAGTTTTAGAGGGCGCTGTAGTCGAGGAAGCTCAAGGTCAATATTAGAACTGCCAAGTAACACACACCAGACGAAAAGAAAACTAGGTACAATTTATCTTGCCAAAAGGTCATATAACTGGCATATATAATGATGCATATTAGACGTTAATTAGAAATTTGTTACCTCAAATTTTTGTAAAATACGAGCGTAACAATAACCAGCTATCTAAACCAAAAACCTAAAACACATCAGCAAACCCCATGCAGTCAGCCTGTAATGTCTCCATCATAAACTAATTCAAAATTTTATAGCCTATAATCTTAGCTATAATTTCATATAACCAAAGTAGAAGAGAATAACCAATGCATGTGTCCATATATTTAGGCTAAATACACAAAAGATCCCACTTCCTCGAATTTAACGCCACTCTTGTGCCCAAAATTAATAAAACAAAATTCATAGCAGTACTATACCGTAATATGCCAAAATGCAAACATGCTTTGCTAAACAATTAAAATACCTATAGAATAACATGAAATCATGCACTTACATTGAAAGTTGATATTTGGTTGTTTTGTTGATAGTCAGAGGAACTCGCCGAATTCGTGAAAATGACAGCCAAGATGACCAGCAATAGTCCATTTATTCGACAAAGTCCTTCCATACTGAGCACAAACCACAAGAAAACTCCTATAAATATAAAAAAAAATCAATTTTAATGCAAATTGAGAATGAAAACTTTCAAACATATTCGCTCGCATTATGCAATATCAGATTAAATATATGTGTATTTGAATTCTGTTTCTCAGAAAATACAATGATTACTAACATAATTAGGCACATTCTAAAAGCACATTTAGCATAAAGATTTAAGGTCATCCTTTTATTCAGATGGAGAGTTTAAGGGACAATGATATAGCCTACACTTGTAAGAAGCCTTTTTTACAATGACAAAAATAAAACACGTTGAAAGGATTAAAATTGAAATTTTAATTGGTATTATACCACATTGATGTTTCAATTTGGAACACAAATTTTGTGAAGGGAATGCATACCTTAAAGGGACAGTCTCACTTTGAAACAAGTTGGTTTTAATAAAAAGAGCGTGAAAAATTATTATTAAAATGGAAAT
>JAQIXP010004674.1:0-11250 GCA_034700285.1 Proteroiulus fuscus | reverse complement strand
TTTCACCTTGTCATATTAACTTTGTGAGTTCTTTTATTTAAAAATCACTTGTCATGAAGTGGGACTGTCCCTTTAAATAGCAAGGTTATATAACTTGTTTCAAAAAGATAAGAAAAAAGTTATATAACACGATGTTATGTATCATTCAGTAACACGTTATATAACAACTTGCACAATAAACCTATAAAGGTGCGTCTTAAACTGTAATCATGCACAAAAACATGTTAGATATTGCAAGGTTATATAACTTGTTACAAAAAGATAAGAAAAAAGTTTTATAACACGATGTTATTTACCATTTTTGTATCTTATAGCATGCATATTGTATCATTCAGTAACACGTTATATATGACGTTAAGGTATATAACAAGTTGTACAACAAATTTATAACAAATTTTGTTATAATGCTGTGGATGCACCTTTAATGTGCCAAAAAAAAAACATTTTTTCACAGAATTCTGCGAGAAGTTTCATTTCTTTTGGAATTTGAGGGATTTTTATTCTGCTGGGCAATTTCTGCAGAATGTGTTTGCTAATATCTGGTATACTCGTAAGGATTTCTGTGATTTCTGGGTATAGTTTTTTTTGCAGAAACGGTTCAGTGGAGCCGATGCCTTTTGTATCCAATTCAATTCAATTCAACTCAGTACCCTACGATCAGCATATAATGATGCCATTTGGTAGGGGGGTAATCCCACATTTAGGAGAATACTTCAACGTCATAAAGTGGTGACTTAAACATCATCGTAGAGGGAGCTATATCCAGTAGAGGGAGCTACGTACTGTAGGTAAAATGGCGCCTATTTGGGCTTTGCGTGCATTTTCAACCCAATCCACGTTTTCAAGCTATTTTAATATGAGTTTGTTTATTTGAACAGCAAATAGCATTGTATGGCTCATGATGAGGTTTTCGTTTGCCTAAAGGGACCCTTTTTCAGTTATGTAGAGAGTCACGATGCAAATAGGCCTATATGCATCCTTATTATTAAGGCCTATGCATTCATTTTTTTTTTTATTTATTTGTGTATAAATAGATTTGGATACATGGTTTATTTGCTCAAAAAATATGCTCTTTTGAAAATGGCCCTTTGGCCGATTTTCCTCGAAAATGGATTTAAATGGAGCGTGTGTAAAGGTGAGGTCCGTATGTCAGTGAACCTCGTGATTTGTACATATTGAGCATACTTCGTAGCTCACGCTTCGCTTCACTCTTCGTAGACGAGTGAGCGAAGCGTGAAACGTGAGCCTTTGAAGTTTTGAACTGGACAAAGACGTGCGAAGCGTGAACTACGACGGGTGAAGCATCGCATTTTGGGACGTGAACTACGCGTTAAGCGTGAACTATACGACGTATATGATGAATTGACTAAAAAGTGATAATCGTGAAGCGTGGACCACGACTCGTGAAGTGTGGGCCTGCGACGTGAAGGGAATTACGAAGTGTAAAAGCGAGCATTGAGAATTTGTGAACTTGGAAGGGTGGACTACGACTCGTGAAACTTGTGCTAGCTGCAGCGTGAAGCGACCGACTATAACAGAGTGTAAGAGCGTGAATGAGAAATGTGAACTGAAAAGCTTGAACTATAGGACGCATAAAAAATTAACTAAAATGCGATAATTGTGAAGCGTGGACCACGACTCGGGGAAAACGTGCGAACTGCAACGTTATGCCGAGTTAAAAAGTGTAAAAGAGTAAATGATGAATGAAGCGTGAACTACGACGCACCGAAGAATTAACACGAGAGCGATAATGATGAAGCGTGAACTACAACTGGGGAAGTGTGAGCTGCAACGTTAAGCGAATTACGAAGCGTGAAAGCGTGGATGAGAAATGTGAACTATACACGACGTATGAAGGAATTAACTAGAAAGTGATAATCGTGAAGCGTGGACCACGACTCGACTCGTGAAGTGCTAACTGCAACGTGAAGCGACTATTGACTGTTACAATGTGTGAAAACGTGAATGAGAATTCGTGAACTGAAGCGTGAACCATATATATACGACGTATATGGTGAATTGACTAAAAAGTGATAATATATTGAGAAGCGTGGACTACGACTCTGTGAAGTGTGGAACTGCAACGGTGAAGCGAATTACGAAGTGTAAAAGCGTGAATTGGGAAACGTGAAGCGTGAACTACGAATAACGAAACGTCAACTTGTGGAGTGAATCATAGTGAATGTTCGCTGATTTATGGACCTTGTATTCTGCGCATGTCTTTTTTCTTGTGTATTTATATTTAATTTTTTGGTGCATTTTTAATGCCTTCTTTTCTGCTTATTCATCAATTATTAAGCCATGTACTCAAGAGTGTATACGTATTGACATAATTATGTGCCTATGAGGTCACCAGAGACCTTGTCGGTGACGTCATTTGGGCGCTCGCTGCTGAGGTTAAAGGTTACAGCCTATGGCCTATATATAATTAGATTTCGGCACCAGACCATCTTCATCATTTTGTATTTTTCTCGTAAATTTCCGTTAATTTTTAATGGGTGGGTGTCTCCTTTGGTCACCGATAACCCTCGGGTAATTCGGCCGGTGATGTTAACCCTTTGGTTATTTTTCATTTTTTTTTTTTTTTGACTGAAATTCTTATTGAGAATTTGATGTACGGAGTCCTTGCAGGCCCATGCAATGGTCACAAAACGCGATATACAATATATTATAACAAGGTTATACAACTTGTTACAAAAAAAGAAAAAAAAAGTTATATAACATTTATGTTATATATGTTATATATGTCATTTAACATTTTCTCGGTATATCATCCATATTGTATCATTCAGTAACATGTTATATAACAAGCTGTACAACAAACTTATTACCGATTTGGTTATATGACGATGTTTTGTGATGTAGTGTGGACGCACCTTAAGGGCTATAAATGTGAAGCTCGGTTTGTTTGCTAATGTGTCTACATAAAGGTCAAGGTGCGGCCACACTCTATCACAAAACATCGTTATATAACCAAATTGGTTATTAGCTTGTTGTACAACTTGTTATGTAACGTCATATATATAACGTGTTACTGAATGATACACTAGGGATGATATATCAAGAAGAAGGCTAAATGTCAGCCAGCTTGTTATATAACTTAAATTTATATTTTTGTTTTTGTAAGAGTTATATAACTTTGCTATATATATATATCGCGTTTTGTGACATAATGTACACGCACCTTAAGGAAATTGGTTATAGGTTTGTTGGACAATTTGTTATATAACGTGTTATTGGATATTAAAATACGGATGCTATATGCCATAAAAATTGTTATATAACAAAATTGGTTGTTAGTTTGTTGTACAACTTGTTATATAACATCATATAACGTGTTACCGGATGCTATACCAAGTAACATGATAAATGAAAGCTTGTTATATAACTTTTTATTTTTATTTTTTGTAACAATTACGTTATATAACGTTGTTGTATATCGTGTTTCGTGATATAATGTGGATGCAACGTAAGGATTGTTGCATGGTTTTAGGTGTGTTGGACAATTTGTTATATAACGTGTTATTGGATATACGGATCCTAAATGCCATATAAATTGTTATATAACGAAATTGGTTATAAGTTTGTTGCGCAAACTTGTTATATAACGTCATACCGGAGTATATACGATGCAAGAAACATGTTATATAACTTGTTGTCTTCTCTTTTTTGTAACAAGTTTTATAACTTTGCTATATATATAACAGGTTTTGTGATATAGTGTGGACGCACCATTATAGGATATCCCTTGACCAATGGTCATCCCTAACTTTGGTTGCCTCAGGGATTTTCATTTTCAAAAACTTTTGATTTTCTTCTTTGTTGTAAATGCAGATTTTTTTTTTCTTTGGTATAAATGGGAAACCAATGGGATTTTTATGTTTGTGTTTTTATAGGTGCATGGTCCTGTTGTATAGATTTTATTTTCCTATTTAAATTTGCATTTTCTTTTCTTTGGCCTTTTTTTTAAAACTGCAGGGGATTTTTCTTTTTTATTTTGGGGTGTCTTGGGTGCACTCAATTTCACATTTATACTGTGCAAGGATTGAAAATGCTTTAAAGTACTTTTTTTGTGGAAATGTTCAAATGGAGATTATATTATATAAAATAACAGAAAAAAAATATACATTTTCGAGAAAATAACATTTGGACAAAGTGCACAGACATTATTAATAAATTAATAAAGATGGCTTAATTAACAAGTAGCGAATGAGCCAATTTGTCAATTTAAATAAGATAATTGAACCATTTGTGATCATGGAAGTCGTGGTGACTATACTAACCTGGAAAGTCCTGGAAAACTCTGGGAATTTTTGAATTGAAACCTGGAATTTTTCAATATCCATCTTTTTTTTATTTTTAATTTTTTTTTAACATTTATCCTAAAAATCAGCACAAAAACAAATGATTTGCCTTATTGGCTGCATGCTGCAAAAATCAAAAATGGAATCAATATAAGGCAATAGAGAACAGTGTGACCAAATAAAATACTGACCACTTGTCCCTATATTTTTTCTGCGTGATTTCCTGCTGGTAACTCCTTATATCTGGCAGCATTGGGATTTGGTTTTATTTATTTCAAAACTCCTCGTAGGAAAAAGAAATTGATTTTAAAATGCATTTTTAAATACATTTCTAATTGATTATGAAAATGTATGATTTTTGGGACAAATTTCTTTCAGTATGCATTTGAGAAAAATTTCACGTTGCATTGCCAAATGCATTTCCCTATACATGTAACGAAATACATTTTTTACTGAAGTTTGCAATAGGCCTACGCATATAAAAATATATTTTATAATGCATTTGAAATGCAGTTTTATTTGAGTTGTAAGTACATTCTAAATTGCATTTTTAAAAAAGTCATTTTAAAATACATACTTTCAAAATGCATTTTAAAATACCTACTTTCAAAATGCATTTTAAAATACATACTTTCAAAATGCATTTTAAAATACCTACTTTCAAAATGCATTTTAAAATACCTACTTTCAAAATGCATTTTTAAATACATTTCTAATTGATTATGAAAGTGTATGATTTTTGGGACAAATTTCTTTCAGTATATGCATTTAGGAAAAATTTCACATTGCATTGCCAAATGTATTTTCCTATACATGACAAAATACATTTTTTACTGAAGTTCGTGATACGCATATAAAAATATATTTTATAATGCATTTTTTGAAGGATGCATTTAAAATGCAGTTTTATTTGAGTTGTAAATGTATTTTGAAAAAGTCATTTTAAAATGCATTTTGAAATACGTTCTGAAATGCATTTCTTTTACATATGGGTTGTTTAAAAATAAGTAGAAAAAAAAATAATTTCGTGAATATTTAAAAAGGGACAGAATCATATGACATCATCAAAATGAATTAATTTACAATAATTAATATTTTTTCGTTATTTTTAATTAGTTTCCAAATTTGTATATATTTATTTCTTTACTTTCTAATGAAAATATATATATTTTTTTAAATAAATTTATTTTTGTTGTTTTATTTTTTTAAATAATTATTTGGATATTTTTGTATGTTTGACCCACATTTCTTGCGTGTGAAATTGTTGTTTTTTTGGCCCCCAAATTTTTCTTTTGTCTTAATTAAGTTGCTGTTTTTTTTATTTTTTGTGGGAAAATTCCTTAATTAAGTTGGATTTGGAGCCTTAATCAAGCCATTGGTTTTTTTTCCTTTTACGATTGAGCACTTTTTCGCCCTGGATAATTTGAAAATCCTTTTTTGGGGGGGGGCTTTTTCGGACAATTAGTGGTGACCACTATACTGACCACTAAAAGTGTAATGTATGAACCGTTGCTTTTTGTTTTTGTCTTATGTACTGATTGTCTTTGAGCTGCCAGCTTGCTTGCTTCAGGGCTTAAATGGTTTTGGAAAAGGGCGCAAATGGACCGTTTGACCAGTGCCCCTTATGGCTTTTAACTAAGTAACGATGTGCCATTTGTAACACACTTCAGAAAGATTGGTGTTCATTATTGTTATATAGAGTTCAGTGAGGGCAATAAATCATTGAACCCTGGCTGAAACGACTCGGGGAAAAGAAATGTATTTTGTAATATATTTTAAGAAATGTATTTTCAAATACAGTTTAGAAAATTCAATTTAAAGTACCGTTTTAAAAAATTATTTTTTTAAATGTATTTTAAGTAAATTTTAAGAAATGCAGTTTCATATATATTTTAAAGAGATGTATTTTCAAATATATTTTAATAAATGCATTTTTAAATATATTTAAATAAATGCAGTTTTAAATATATTTTAATACATGTAGTTTTACGTATATTTTAAGAGGCGCATTTTCCAGTAATTTTAAGGAATGCATTTCAAATATATTTTAAGAAATGTATTTTCAAATACAGTTTAGAAAATTCAGTTTAAAGTACGTTTTAAAAAATTATTTTCAAATGTATTTTAAGTAAATTTTAAGAGATGCATTTTGAAGCACATTTGAAGAAATGTATTTTTGAGTATATGTTCAGAGAGCTGATGTATTTTGAAATATATTTTAAAAAATGCATTTTTAAATACACTATAACAATTTTTTTAAGTGCATTTTAAGAAATGCAGGAAATGTATTTTAAGAAATGTGTTCTCAAATATAGGTTAAGAAATGTATTGTCAAATATATTTTAAGAAATGCAGTTTTAAATACATTATAAAAAATGTATTTTTAAGTGCATTTTAATAAATGCAGTTTTACGTGTATTTTAAGAGGCGCATTTAAGAAATGTATTATCCAGTTTAGTTTAAAAAATGCATTTCAAATATATTTTAAGAGATGTATTCTCAAATATATGTTAAGTAATGTATTTTCAAATATATTTTAAGAAATGCAGTTTTAAATACATCATAACAAATGTATTTTTAAGTGCATTATAAGAAATGCAGTTTCAAATATATTTTAAGAAATGTATTCTCAAATATATTTTTAAATATGCAGTTTTAAATATATTTTAAGAAATGCAGTTTCAAATTGATTATATTATAACAAATGGATTTTGAAGTGCATTTTAAGAAATGTAGTTTCAATTAGTTTTTAAGACAAAGTTTTAACCATTATAAGAGATATATTTTCAAATATAGTTTAAGAAATGCACTTTTGAATATATTTTAAAAGATGTATTTTTAAATTATTTTAAAAAATGAATTTTTAAATATATATTTTAAGTAAGAAATGCAGTTTTTAATATATTTTTAAATTATTTTAAGAAAGGCATTTGTAATGCATTTTAATTAGATTATATGAAAAGCAAATGTCGTGTATTTTCATAAATGCATTTTTAAATATATTTTAAGTGCATTTAAAAACATTTTTAACTACTTTTTAAGAAATGCAATTTTAAAAACTGAATATAAGATTTTTAGTACAAGTTCAATTTCATTATGCATTTAGAAAATCGTTTCGGTAAGCATTGCTAAATATATAATATTAAATTAATTTAGAAACTATGTATTTTGAAAGAATGTGTTTTAAAAATGTATTTTACTTGACTTTTCACGTATTTCAATGTCCATTTTTTAAACAGGAATGCATTTGAAAATTGGATGATTTTTTGTTTATTTCATTATGCATTTCAGAATGAATTAATAAATGTTTGAAAATGCATTTCAAAATGTATTTCAGCTCTTGCCTTTTCACCGTAGTTTCGAGTTTTATCGTGAGAGTTTGCGCAAAAAGTGTTAATGTGCCACACGTGTGCACATGTGTGTGCATTGTGCAAAAATAAATGTGCATTTTTTGGTAAAAATAAGTTGTAAAACTGTGAGATTAAATCATTCGCACCAATGGACCCAATAGGAAAAAAAAAATTTCAACTTTTTTTTTTTTTTGACAGGTCCTTATGTGGGATTTATGGCAGAAAATAACATTCATTTTTTTAAATCCAAAAATATCCAGAGAAGAAGAAAAAAATTTGGGAATATTTTTTAAGCTTTATTTGGGGGATTGGGGGGGAGGGGGAGGGGATCTCACGTCGATGGCTTTATTAATTCAGAAGTGGCAAATGAGCCAAAAGTTGCTTTCGAGATAATGGCATTTTTATGGGGAAAAAAATGGTATAATTTGGAAATCAACAAATGTTAAAAGGCTGAAATTATAGATAATAATTTTATAGAAAATATGCTAATTTTTGTCAAATATTGAAATTAGAAATTTAATTAAGTCATTTGAGATATAAAATCTTGCTTAAAAGTGCACATTCGCTAGTCTGACTTTGATTAGGCGAAATAAATTAAGCGTGAAGTAGCGCATGTGTACCATTTAGTTTGAATATTAAAAGAATGCAAAAAAAAAAATAATGAGCGAAAATTGTCAGTACGCTACTTGCATTTTAGTAAAAATCCAGGTCTCGGGCAATTTTTAAAAGGTGAACTAACGAATTGTACCATTCGCTCGCTACTCGTTACTATAATAGGAATGATATATCTCGTTGGATATTCGTTACTCTTCACTTCCGTTGCTCTTAACTATAATTATGGGTTAAATTAATTTCTGTAATTTTAGGTTCATTATGGGACACTTCCAGGATCACAAATGGTTCACTAATTTTTGACAATTTGGGGTATCCGCTACTTCTGTATTAAGTTATGGATGCCTCGTTGGATATTCGCTACTCTTCACTTCTGTAGCTCTTAACAATTATTATGGGTTAAATTATAATTTCTGTAACTTCAGGTTAATTATCCGCCTGTTGCATGAGTGCAGCACTGCCAACTAGCGGAGTTAATTGAAAACGATCCCTTAAGGAGATACGATAGAAATTGAATTTCTGAATTATTTTTTAACTAAAGGTAGTAAAAAGAAAGAAAAAATACCAAAATGTAGAAAACTATCGGATCTAGTACATCTCGCAAGAATTTTTTTCGAAATTATTATTCCTTTTTTTAAAAAAAATGTAAATGCATTAAAATGACGATGAAAAATTGACCACCTCACGGAAAAAAAAATATTACAAAATAACCGTTTAATTTTTGCAAAAAGCGATTGGACGATGTTTTAGCCGAATAAATTTCCTAAATTTTGGTATGTTTCACATTTTTCTAACATTTTAATTTTATTTAGGAATTTAACTCGAAAATCATGTTTTGCTATTTTTTAAAAAAAATTACAAATATTAGAAAAACGTGAAATGTACTAAAATTTAGGAGATTTATTCGGCTAAAACATCGTCCAATCGCTTTTTCCACAAATTAATTAAATGGTTATTTCGTAATAATTTTTTTTCTCGTGAGGTGGTCAATTTTTCATCGTCATTTTAATGCATTTACATTTTTTTTTTTAAAAAAAAGGAATAATAATTTCGAAAAAAATTCTTGCGCGATGTACTAGTTCCGATAGTTTTCTACATTTTGGTATTTTTGCTTTCTTTTTACTACGTGTACGTAAGAAACTATGGTAAGAATGGTATTAGCTGGCCAATACGTGTATCACATGCATCGGTTTCAACAAAGTTACAGTTTCACATTTTCACCAACAGAGAGTGCCTAAGTCTGTCACGCAACAGGCGGATAGGGACACTTCCAGGATCACAAATGGTACAATTATCTCATTTTTTTGACAAATTGGTTCATTCGCTACTTCTGAATTAAACCATCGAGATGTAAATTGCAATTTTATCCGCATAGTATATACAGTGGCTAGATCAAAGTTGGAATGCTTCATAGAACGATTAATGGATTTAATAAATCTCATTTTTTTATTTTTTTTTAAAATATTTTTTTTGATAAATTGAACGTAATTTCCGCAAATCCTTTTTGAATCACGTTATACTCGTGAAATATGCGATTGTGATTCTCGGTGAACCTATTATACACACGAAATCCCATATTGATTTTTTTTTGGGGGGGGGGGGGGGGAGGGGGGGCAGAATCAGCTTATCGGTTATCAAAAAAATATTCGTATCTTTTTTTCCCCCTGATTTATTAAATCAGATTAAAAATGCCTTGGATTATTATATAATAATGATGATGATGATCATGTTAAAGTGCGTCTTGAGTTTATTTTTAACTTATGATGATGTAGAAGGGGTTTTTTTTTAATGAATAATTCATCGCAATTAATTGCTGAATCTTGTTCTACTATAGGCTCTTATTATTATTCCCTCCATTTATTATTATTATTATTATTGTTAATACGAGAATTTTTATAAAGTGCTTCTTTTTCTGAGCAGTAATTATTAGATCTGCGTGGGAAATGTTAGAAAAATCCCAAGTGATGCAAAAGGGAGTGTTAATTGAAAAAAATCATTTCCCCCCCCCCCCCACAAAAGAAATTTATTATTAAAATAAAGGCAGGTAAACGCCGTCGCCGGCATCGAAATTAAAAATTCGATCCGACTTACCACTCGTCTTAAATGTCGAATTTTCTGAGGGGCGTGGACGGCGCCATATTGGCCCACTGGCGGCGGCGCCTGGTGGACGCGTGTTCAAACTTGCCTTCTCGTTTTTCAACGCGAGAATGGAATGCGGCCTCGCGCGTGCAGATCCGGAGCGCGAGAGAAAGGATGTAGTGAGTGGAGCGATGGTGCACGTGCCAGCTGGAATATGAATGTAGTTCCACATTGGCTCGCCATGCGTCACTGTAAGTGGGCAATATGGCGCCGTTTAATAGAGAAAAGAACGCGTTGTAGTCGGCCATCTTGAGAGATGCTGCCCCCTATCGAGAAGGCAATCACTGATAACACCCGAGCACTTAGTGATTGCCTGCCTCGAAGGGGGTCGATTCGCAAATTTTGCTTTTTTGTTTGAAAGGGCCTTATAAAAATCAAACTTAGTTAACAGTGGTGACTAATAGGTGGCGCCAGTGACCATTGTATCTTTTTGACAATTTCAGATCTCGTAAGATTATTATTCTAATGGCTCGGCGGTAGGTCCGATAGTGAATTGTGTTTTGGCGTTGTTACCTTGGTCATATACTGTACGCTTTGGTCATCCAGTTTGCGAGTAATTGTTCTCAACTCTGGCATCTAGGATATAAACGAAACGCTGAAATGCAAAAGTTCTTCATCCTATGATTTTACTGCGCGAAGCATCCGTAATTTCTGTTACCTCGTTTGTTGCACCACCTATTTAGGTGGATAACGGGTTGGTTACCCGGCATCGTTATCCAAAACGATAAAACAGCTGGCGTCAACAGTTAAACCAGGGTGTCTGGCCGTCTGGAAATGTCATGGAAATCAGTATGGTCTGGAAATGTCAGGGAAATGTCATGGAAATTTAATCTGTGTCTGGAAAA
>JAQIXP010004673.1:0-11252 GCA_034700285.1 Proteroiulus fuscus | reverse complement strand
GTAACTTTAACAATTATTGGTTAAATTAATTTCTGTAACTTTAGGTTAATTAGGGGCACTTCCAGGATCACAATGGTTCACTTATCTCATTTTTGAAAAATTGGCTCATTCGCTACTTGTGAATTAAGCTATCGAAATAATTTAGATTATTTTTTTTTTATGATCATCCTAAAACTGCTTATTTTTCACTGTTTTTTCATCAGAGAGATTGCAGTTCTTACAGTGTTACATCACCGTTACAAACCGATAAATTTATATCGGAAAAGTTGCAGATTTTTTTACAGTTTCTGTAAGAAAAATCATGAAAGAATTAAGTTATTTTGCTGCAAAAAGAAATCTTAGTTCCCAAATCGAAGCGGCTTGCACCGAATTTTCAGTAAATCGTTAGAAATGAGATGAGCAAAGGTGATTAGAGAGAGGGTCAGTCGTCGTTGCTAGCTGCCATCAGAGATTCCAACTCGGGCGGAAGCACCACTTGAACGTTGCGCTCTTCGGCCAACAGCTTCAGCTTCAAGTACTTCATGCACAGAATCCCTCGCTGGATCTTGTTGTGCGTGTCGAGACTCTCCTGGAAGTTGGTCAGCGACTCGAGCATCAGCTGGTGCTGATCCATGATGGTGCGCATCAGGCCGTGAGTGCCCGGTGATGGACAACTGCCGGACGCGGTCAGTGCCTCTGTCGGAATGGGAAGGGCCAGGCTCGCCTGCACCCTGACGGGGTGGACTGCCTCGGTGTCCGAGACTTCGGACTTCAGCTCGTTCTTAATGGTGACCTGCCCGTTTGGAAGATGCGGAACTCTCTGAAACGAAAAAGTGGGAAAGGAGTCAGGGTCACATGACCTCTAGGGTTACTCGAACCGTGATGGAATCCCTTACGAAAATTAATCTAGATTATTTTGAGAAAAAAATATCTAGATTTGAAAATTTATGTAGTTTATTCGACGGAAAAATAGGGATTTTTAAAACCGTGATTTCTGAAAAAAAACAACTTTTGAATTGTGACTTCTGGAAAATTTACATTTTCGAAACATGATTTCCGAAAATCATTTTTTCCAATTTTCTGGCAAATTCACATTTTTAAAATCGTAATTTCTGAAAATTCACAAATTTCGAATCGTGGTTTCTGAAATACTCTCCTTTTTAAATCGTGATTTCCAAATATCACATCTTCGATGTTTCTGACAAATTTACAATTTTTAAATCGTAACTTCGTAAAACTCATAAATTTGTAATCGAGATTTCTGAAAAATTTGCATTTTCGAATCGTGATTTGTAAAATATTCACACTTTCAAGTCATGATTTGTGAGAAATTTACAATTTCCACAAATTTATTTCTGAAAAATTTGCATTTTTGAATCGTGATTTCTGAAAAAATTCACATTTTCAAAATTTATTAAAATTTTATATTTTTTAAAGCGTATGATTTTCATGATTCGAAAATGTGAATTATTCAGAAATCACGATTCAAAATTTGTGTTTTTCAGCGCATTTTTTAGAAAAATAGTCAATGTGATTTTTCAGAAATCCTGATTTGAAACTAAACTGTTTCTTTAATCACCATTTTTGAATGGTGATTTAGGAAACAATTTAGTTTCTAATCAGGATTTTTGAAAAATCACATTTGCTATTTTTCTAAAAAATTTACATCGTAATTTCTGAAATAGATCACATTTTCGAATCATGATTTCTGAAAAATTCTCATTTTTGAATCATGATTTCTGAAAATAACATGTACAAATTTTCTGACAAATTCACATTTTTAAAGCGTAATTTCTGAAAAACTCGCAAGTTTCGAATCGTGATTTCTACAAAATTCTCATGTTAGAATCATGATTTCAGAAAAACTCAATTTTCAAATCCTTATTTCTGAAAAATTCCCATTTGAAATTATCAAAAATTTCTAGTTTTGATTCAAATAAACTGCGAACTCCATACATTTCAAATTTAAGAGTTTAGCTATAATTTTTGAAAGAAATTTTGAGAAATGTTTTGACTTATCAAAAACAAAGAACCGAAACAGTAGAAAATCTAGTTTTCTTAAAATAATAAAACCAGATTTCCACAGATTTTCTACAATTTGATTTTCAAAATCTTCAGAAATTCTGCAGTTTACTGTTTGAAAGATTTTACTTTATTGGCTTTTGGGGACTGGGGAGTTCAAGCTCCCCATAATTATTTACTAAGTGGGGAAGGAAGGATGGGGGGGGGGGGGTAGCACCCATCCAAAAAAGAATCTTTTTTGTACAATAATTCCAGAAATGCTGTAAATTTCTGATACTTTACCCACCTTAACTACCTGTTTCTGTCTATTGGTCCCGCGCCCTCCCCCAGCATTGTGGGCGCTAAAATGCGCCCGGGCATCCGTGGGGGGCTCAGCAGCATTGCAGTACACCACGTCCCTGCCTATCAAGTCGACCACCCTCTCCTCCAGGGGGTTCAGCATCTCCCAAGCGCCAGCCGCCCCTGCCCCCTCCGCCCGTTTGGCCATGAGGGCTTGCGCCTTTTTCTTGGTGCGGTACTTGAAGCACATCCATTTGTCCTTAACTTCTGATGCCGTGCGGTTGGTCTTCAGGCCGCCGTTGACGCCATTGACGGCGGCAGTCACCTCCTCCCAGGCCGTGCGCACATCGGCCGAGAGCGCCGAGCGGCCGCCCATCTCACCGTACTCCAGGTCCTTGCGCGCCTCCATGAACGTGACAATGGCCTCGATTTCGGCGGCGGAGAAATTCGGGCGGCGGCTGTTGGAGCGCTTGGCGCCCCCCTTGTGATTCATCTTGCGCCTGTTCTTCAAGGATACCACCATAGTAAGGGCGTGAAGTACCGCTCTTTTTGTTTTAGTTAGCTACCACCGTATCACAACAAAGGGTTGTCGTTTTTATAACATAATAACAATATGGCGGCGGCTGCTGTCAAGGGGTACCATGGGGGCGCGCTAGGTGGCGCCATGTACCGTGATGTGAAAATTTTGGCACAAATTTTGAAATTTTTTTTTTAAAAAACATGTTTTGGAAGTGAAAATTTTAGAAATTTTGGCATTTTTGAAAAAATTCCTGAATATGTTGAGAGAGAAAAGGAAATTTTGGAACTTGAAATTCGAGGAATTATCCTCAGAATTTGTATGTAAAATTTTAAAAATGTTGAGTTTTATAATATTTGAAATTTTTAGAAAATTAGTGGAATTTTAGAAAATTCCATAAAAATGAAAATTCCAAAATCCCCTTTTTGTTCACTTTTTCAGTATTAGTTAGTATGTTATCAGAAATTCTTAAAACCGATCTTAGAATTTGTTTTACAATTTTTATAAATTTTAAATGAAATTTTTGGAATTGTACTTGTAGTGTTATTATGAAATTTTTAAGAAATTCTCAGAAATTCTTAACACGATCCTAGAATTTTTTTTTAATTTGTGAAATTTTTGGAATTATATTTATACTGTTGTTATGAAATTTTTATTAAATTCTCAGAAATTCTTAACACGGTCCTAGAATTTTTTTAATTTTGTGAAATTTTTGGAATTATACTTGTAGTACTTACTATTATTAAATTTTTAAGAAATTCTCTGAAATTCTTAACGCAGTCCTAGAATTTTTTTTAAATTTTTAAATTTTTGGAATTGTATTTGTAGTGTTATTATCAAATTTTTAAGAAATTCTCAGAAATTCTTAACGCGATCCTAGAATTTTTTTTTTTAACTTGTGAAATTTTTGGTATTATACTTGTACTGTTGTTATGGAATTTGTATTAAATTCTCAGAAATTCTTAACACGGTCCTAGAATTTTTTTAATTTTGGGAAATTTTTGGAATTATACTTGTAGTGCTATTATCAATTTTTTAAGAAATTCTCAGAAATTCTTAACACGATCCTAAATTTTTTTTTAAATTTGTGAAATTTTTGGAATTATACTTGTACTGTTGTTATGAAATTTTTAAGAAATTCTCAGAAATTCTTAACCCGATCCTAGAAATTTTTTAAATTTGTGAAAATTTTGGAATTACACTTGTACTGTTGTTATGAAATTAGTAAGAAATTCTCTGAAATTCTTAACACGATCCTAGAATTTTATTTTAAATTTGTTAGGAATTTGTGGAATTTTACTGTTCTTATAAAATCTTTATAAAATTCTCAAAAATTCTTAAAACTATCCTAGAATTTGTTTTCAAGTTTTTGGAAATTTTGCATAGAAATGTTAAAATTACTTTTCTTATAATATTTTTAAAAATTTTTTAGAAATTCTTAAATCATTTTTAGACATTGTTTTAAATTTTTTTTTAGATAAATTTCTAAACAAAAATTTAAAACAATGTCTAAAAATAATTTAGGAATTCCTGAAAATTTTATAAAAATAGTATGACAATTTTTAGAAATTTTACTTGAAATTTTTTTGGAAAATTCTCAGAAACTTTTAATACGATCCTAGAACTTGTTTTAAAATTGTTAGGAATTTTTGGGAATTATACTGTTCTTATAAAGTTTTTATAAAATTCTCAGAACAAATGCATTTTCTTTGATTTTTCTAAGTTCTTTTCTGTTTTTGCTAATTCGTAATTTCTCCATTTTGTTCTAGGATATTTGGATTCGTTCTAATTCTTGCCGATATCGTTCTAATGCTAGTCGACTTCAACCATACCATTCCATTTTCGGACATTCACCAACCGTTCGACATCACTGCGCTCTGTTTTGCCATTTACTTCTTCGTCGAAGTTAACCTGAGGTTAACTGCATTGGGGTGAGTCAATGAACTCGAGTACTCATACAGTTTTTTTGTTAATTTAGTCAACCTCTTCATTATAAAGGCGTAATCGTAGCGCCCTATGGTTAACGGTATCCTTAACCCGTGGCTCTGACATCATTTTCTATGAAATTAAAAATTTCATGATAAATTCTATTAAGATTTTGAAATAATGTTCACAATTTCTTAGAAACATTAATTTTGTACAGAAAAAGGTATATCAATTTGGTTCAGAACTGTATATCAAAAGATTTTGAAAAATTTGTCAATTTTTCACAAGTATTTTGGGCAGAAAAGCTTTTGGCGATTTGGTAGAGAACTATCAAAATATTTAGAGAATTTTACAGAATGTGCTCAATTTTTCAGAACTTTTGTGCAGAAAATCGTTTGGAAATTTGGTACAGAATTATTAAGGGATTTAGAGAATTTTCCAGAAATATTTTTTTTTGCAAATAACAGGATTGGTACAAAAGTATCAAGAGATTTCGAGAATTCTGTAGAAATATGCACAATTTTTCAGAAATATTTTGAGCAAAAAACAGAGGTACAGAATTATCAAGGGATTTTGATAATTCTGTATAAATGTGCCCATTTTCAGAAATATTTTGTGTAAATAACAGGTTGGCTACAAGACTATCAAGGGATTTAGAGAATTCTGTAGAAATGTTTAATTTTTATGAAATATTTTGTGCAAATAACAGGATTGGTACAAAAGTATCAAGGGATTTCGATAATTCTGTATAAATATGCACACTTTTTCAGAAATATTTTTGAGCAAAAAACAGAGGTACAGAATTATCAAGGGATTTAGAGACTTCTGTATAAATGTGCTCAATTTTTCAGAAATATTTGGTGCAAAAAATAGGTTTCGTACAGAGCTATCAAGGGAATTAGAGAATTCTGTAGAAATGTGCACAATTTCTCACAAATATTTTGTGCCAAAACAGATACAACAATTTGGTACAGAAATGTCAAAGTATATTTAGAGAATTCTGCAGAAATGTGCACAATTTTTCAGAAATATTTTGTGCCAAAACAGATACGACAATTTGTTACAGAACTATCAAAGTATTTAGAGAATAAATTTGATTTAGGCAATGATGATACATGATTATTCTTATATTTTGGTGTTAAATTACAATAAAATTCCTAAATTTTGAAGGGAAAATGCTATAAAATTCCCCAGATTTTGTGAAAAAAATGTTCAATGTTCCTATATTTTATGGGGGGAAAATTTATAACATTCTTTTACGTAATTTTTCATAAATTTTGCAAAAACATTTGAGTATGAGGCATGAAATAAATCGTAACTGATATATTTATAATATAATAATAATAATAATAATAATTTTATTAATGTCGGTGCATTATTGCAATGAATTGATATATTTACAAAATTATTTATTTTTTTTACATAAAAATATGCTCGAATGAGAGTAGCTATCAGCCTATCACGCCGGAACTTAGTTCTCGTGACTATGCTCAACCACATAGTTTCTTTGTTAACAATACTACGCCCTCTGCCGGTGTAATCAAGTACTAAATAAAAAAACAGCCAATTTTTCTGAAATCAGAACACGAGTCTCGAAATCACATTTCAGGCTGACGAGAGTGACATTTTTTTGATCGAAAACAACCAAAAATGCTTCAAAACTGAAGAAAAACAGGAGCAGCGATGTCCTGAGACGCAATGAAAACTGGTGAGATCTCACGTCGTTTCTTCGTATGTGAGATCGTGTAACACCTGCTGGATTCGTAACCTCGCCAGGCTCTTCTGCCGCTCCGGCAGGGCTTTCAGCTGATCCACGAGGCTCAGGCAGAACGCTTCGTCTGCGTCCTTCACGTGGCGCTCTTGCCGATCGGCCCTCTGGATCACCGTCGAAATGGACTTTAGGTAGGAGAGCAGATCGTGATCCGAGTCGTTGAGCCGCAGCTTCTTGGGCGGTCCTTCTAGTGATGCCTGCCTGACGTTGAGAGTGGCGGCGCAGGACGAGTCGTCAGTCGATGCCGGATCTGCAAGCAATGAATGGTAAATTTATTAAGATTCAGACGGAATTTCATTGAGATTTGCAAGAGATTTTGAAGATTGATTGGTTTTCTCGAGATTTTGAAGATTGATTGGAATTTGTCGAGATTTGCAAAAGATTTTGAAGATTGATCGGAATTCATCGAGATTAGCAAGAGATCTTGAAGATTGATTCGATTTTATCGATATTTGCAAGAGATTTTGAATATTGATTGGAATTCGTGGAGATTTGCAAGAGATTTTGAACATTGATTGGATTTCATCGAGATTTGCAAGAAATTTTGAAGATTGATTGGATTTCATTGAGATTTGCAAGAGATCTTGAAGATTGATTGCATTTCATCGGGATTTGCAAGAGGTTTTTAATATTGATCGAAATTCATCGAGATTTGCAAGAGATCTTGAAGATTGATTGGATTTTATTGAAATTTGCGAGAAATTTTGAAGATTGATTGGAATTTGTCGAGATTTGCAAAAGATTTTGAAGATTGATCGGATTTCATCGAGATTTGCTAGAGATTTTGAAAATTGATTGGAATTCATCGAGATTTGCAAGAGATCTTGAAGATTGATTGCATTTCATCGAGATTTGCAAGAGGTTTTTAAGATTGATCGGAATTCATCGAGATTTGCAAGAGATCTTCAAGATTGATTGGATTTTATCGAGATTTGCAAGAGATTCTGAAGATTGATCGGATTTCATTGAGATTTGCAAGAGATTTTGAAGATTGATTGGAATTTGTCGAGATTTGCAAGAGATTTTGAAGATTGATTGGATTTTTCAAGATTAACAAGAGGATTTTAACGGTTGTCGGGAGTATTTTTCAAGATAAAAAGAAGTTTATGCAAGACTAAAAGTTTTTTCAATTTTTTTCAACTTTGAAACCAAAATTTCTTATCTGGATTAAAAGGAGTTTTTTTCAAGATATAAAGGAGTTGTTTTTTTCAAAATTAAAAGGATACCTTTTTCAACTTTGAAACCACAACTTTTCAAGATAAAACTTTTTTTACAGATTAAAAATTTTTTTCAATGTTTAAAGGAGTTTCTTTTCAAAATTGGCATTTTCTCCAATAATCGTCATTTTTTTTAATTGCGTTCTGCCACTCCGGACCTTCTTACAAAAAAGATTTTGCATGATCTTGCTAAAACGATCATGGTACTACCTGTGCCGTTCGATATGTCTCCACGCTGCACAAGCTTCAAAATCTCGAACGGTGCCAACTTGACATCCATCACGGTTTCCTCTGCCCTCGTCTCGTCTTCTGGTGGTGTTAGGGCCCCTTCGATGACGAAACCTCTGCAAATTCAAACCAAAAAATGGTTATTCTAGGGATTTGATCAGGGTTGTGGGGTGTTCTGCAGTTTTTCAACAATTTTCTGCGTTTTTGCGAAGTTCTTAAACAGATTTTCTACATTTTTGTGCAGTTTTCTACACTTACTTTCTACCCTTACTTTTCTGCAAACTTCTCAGATTGTACAGATTTTCGACTAATTGCCAGTTAATATCTTTTTTATTTTGTAGACTTTCTGCATTTTTATGCAGTTCTTAAAACAGATTTTCTACATTTTTGTGCAGTTTTTCTACATCTATTCTGCATTTTTGAAACAGTTTTAAACATTATTTATAAATTTTTTCTGCAAATCTTTCTACAGTTTATGTAGGATTTTTTTGTACAACTCTTCTATATTTTTTCCAATATCATTACAATTTTTGGAACTTTTTCTACTGTTCTTCTGCATATTTTCTACAAATTTTCTAATTTTCTACAGAATTTGTGCAGATTTCCAACTTTTTCAACAGAATTTGTGCAGATTTTGTGCTATTTCTACATAATTTGTACAGATTTTGGGATTTTTCTACATGTGTAATATTTCTACAGAATTTGTACAGATTTTGTGATTTTTCTACAGAATTTATGCTTTTTTTACAGAATTTCTGCGGATTTTGTGCTTTTTCTACAGAATGTGTATTTTTTTTGCTTTTTGTACAGAATTGTGCAGTTTTTCAGCTTTTCTACAGAATTTGTGCATATTTTTCTACAGAATGTGCTTTTTCTACAAAATTTGAGCAGATTTTTTGCTTTTTCTACAGAATTTGTTCCGATTTTTTGCTTTTTCTACAGAACTTGTTCCGATTTTCTGCTTTTTCTACAGAATTTGTTCAGATTTTCTGCTTTTTTTTTATAATTTGTGCTTTTTCTACAGAATTTTTGTAGTTTATCGAAAGCAATTATACATAATTTTGCCCTTCTAGTTGTTCTGCATATTTAATGCATTTCTGGGCATTGTTTTACAGACTTTCAAAAATAATGCCAACACTTTTCGACATTTCCTTAGCTTTCATGATGAATTTTCACAGATTTTCGGATACACATTTAACCCATTTACAGATATTCTTTTTTTCAACAGTTTGATAGCATGTTGTAAATTTTGACAGTTAGAATTATGTATAAGTGACAAAATCCTTAATTTTTGAGTCAATGTCGTAATGCTTTGGCATGCTAGAAAATTCTACCTGTTTCGTTTCCTAATATGGCGGCTTAAAAACTCCATTTCCGTGAACAGTGGCCATTTGCTTTTCACCTCCGTTCCAGACTCGTTTCCGTTCCTATGGACTTCCAAGAATTTTTTCTCGCGGCTGAAATGGTCGCGCAGAGTGCGCCACCTGTTCTGCGCTGTCATAACTGCAATGAAATGTAAAATTATAATTACCATTCCATAGTTATTAATTTTGAAACATGCCAATGTGGACAAAATCTCGATTGTTGATAGTTGCCATGTTGGAAGTCATTAATTTTGCCAATCCCTCTAGAAATAAACTTGGTTAGGTAACAGAGAATGAGCGTAACTATTCCATAGCGATAAACTGAAACCAACTTGAACCACCCTTTGCATGCAGTGCCATTCTGCCTGGGTGGGGGATAGGCCTACAAATTTGTTGTTCCAAAATTGGCCTCAGACCCTCAGTGCACATTCCATTTAGGCATACATGTTTGCTGCAAGTTTGTACATTTTTTTTATTGTTAACCCAATGCATTTTTTGCAAGTTTACTTAATTATAAGGAGTAATGGGGTAGGAATATTGAAAAATCGTTTTTTTTACACGGATATTACTGCCTAAAATGAACGTATAATAAAAGTATCAAGAACTTTATTTTATTTTTATTTTATTGACAAAATGCATCGTAAATTTTTTGTTGAAATCATGTAAGCAATGTAAGAATATGTCGAAAATTTCAAGGTAATTGATACACCCATTTACAAATGAAAAAATAATTCCACTTGATAAGAATGCATTGGTTAACATGGTAGAGGCGGTAACTTCCACCCTCTATCATGTTAACCAATGCATTTTTATCAAGTGGAATTATTTTTTTATTTGGGAACCGGTTAATGGATTACTTTGAAATTTAAATTATGTTCATCAATTAGTTACAACACTTCAACAAAAAATCAACTATACAATAAAAATTAAATAATGTTCGCGCATGTGCACTTTTGTATTATCAAAGTTGTGAATGTTGAGCAATTTACGACCTATGTTCCAAATGCACCCATTCACTCCGAGCTGTATCCTAGCCCAAACGAACGCACTTTATGCTTGCGTGCATTTCCACCATTTTGTATACTTATGCTAATACTTACCATTGGAATTGAGCTTTTCAGCGATCGCAACCCAAGCGTTTTCGCGTAAACGCGGTTCCTTGTAATTGAAGTTACCCTTATCGTATATAAATGGCCGTTCTCGCACCAGTTCAATGAGTTTCAAGTCACTTTCAATGGACATTTTTTCAACGAGAAAATGGAATGGAACGCATTTGCAGAACCGCTGCGTTGTTGTTTGCAAAAGGACGCGTGTGACGTCACGCATGACGCATGCAAGAATGGGCGTAGCGTCATGCGTGACGTACGTTGAAATGCAGAGCCATGGGTTAGGGGTGAATGTACTTTAGTTACTATCATTTTTTTTATGAAATATTTTTTTTTTCTGTAGGCCGTGTGATTTTGTGAAATTGTGGTATAATGTAATCGATTATACAGTGGTTGTTATAACTCTGATTGTTACTATTGCTGCTGCCGTCTTGGAAAATGTCAGCGAATATGCAAAGTAAGTAAATATTTTTTTTCTTGAAATTTGCAAACTTTTATGATTTTTGCATGAAATTTCAATGTATTTTTGTTTGTTTGTAAAGCGATTACATTACGCATATCGTTTTTCTTAAAATTTAACAAAATTTAAAAAAAATTACAAAGATTTTGAAATCATCAGTTTGCTTGTTAAATTTTCCAGTATTTTTGGTAATTATTTTTTTTTTCAAATTTGGACATTTGCACTAAATTTAAAAAGAAAAATAATAATTCGTGAAATTTGTAGGACACATTTTAAGTAATTTTTATTAAAATCTAAATTTTTTTGATTAAGGGGGCTGTCCACACTTTTTAGAGCATGCCTCTATGGGAATTTCCATGTTAAATTCGTTTTCTTCAAACTGA
>JAQIXP010004672.1:0-11253 GCA_034700285.1 Proteroiulus fuscus | reverse complement strand
CGGGCTACGGGGGGGGGCAATTGCCCCCATTGCCCCCCCCCCCTGTATCCGCCCCTGTACTTAACAATGATATATTGGTGTTTTTTTTAACTTTCTTATATTTTTATTTAATTTAGCTAAGCTAGGAGTCATTAGAAAATATTGCCATAAACATTAGAAACAATAAAATTATTTTAAACAGTGATTACTTGTAAACCTACTGTTTATTAATTATGTATTTTATTAGTGGAAACCATTCCACCCCCCTGGCTACGGGTCTGAGTGCAGACCTGTAACGTTAACAGGTAAATTAACACGTGCAAATTAATTCAAAAATCTCAAGATTTATTTAAGATGCTATATATATCTATATGCTATTAAACAGGGTTGGACGCAGCACAAAAATGTTACCAGGCAAATGCCTTAGACCGGCCCCAACTTTGTTCGCTCATGCAGATTTGGGTCCACATGAGATATTTCAAAAAAAAAATTGAAAGCAAAAGTATTGCGATGCCTACAAAATCAATAAAAAAATAGGGGTTTTACAGAGATAGATGATACACTCAAGCAACTTATACACTATACACAATTATGCAAGGGGCCTAGCTAAAATTTCTTTTCAGACTTTGGGTCGCAGGCGAAAATTTCAAGGTTGTTGTGTATAATTGGAAAAATTTACAGAAAATAGCGCCGCGGGCAACTTTTTTTGATCAAAACCACTCAAAATGTGCCAAAACTCACAAAAAATGCATCTTTTGCCATTAAAAATATTTTTAAAATTTGGGCCACAGGCCCTTTTAAAGTTTTTTGTATAGTTTTGTAAAAATTTAAATCATCTCATGTCTCATAAATTAACTCACAATAAATGTTCAGTTCTCCAAATCAAAATTGTGGTCAAACTTTTAGAAACTCATGTAAAACACTGAATTCCCACAATGTTTACGTTTTCCACTTGAAAGCAAACAATAATTGCAATATGCTATATTAATGTTCAAATAAACATGTTTGTAAACAATCTTTTCATCCATGTTTGCTTCTCCTGGGAATTATGTTTTACCTTAATAGATGCACACTCTCGTCACGACTTTTTTTGTTCAAAAATTTGGCTCATACACATGCATATATTCCAGCAAAAAACATGCATTTGGCAAGTCCACTGCACCACATTTTGGGGAAATTTTTTTTTTGAGTAGAGGTCTGCGAATAAATTTTAACATACTATGCATAGGCGCATTTAGGGAAAGGGGGGCCCGGGTCCCCTCACATTGAGATCTAAAATTACATGGTAATACTCCCCCGTGCATTCCCCCTGAGAAAAATTTCCTACAAGCTGGTCTAAATGTGCCTTACATTTGAGGTTATTTTTGTGCTTCATAACGCTTTTATAGCATGGTACAATAATTATTATCTGCAATATGGCAGTAGTAGTAACATGACTTCAGTTTACTGCAGTAAGCAATCAGTCAGACTAATCCTCATTTGGGAATAAAAATTTTATGATGAGTATGCAGCTTTAAAGCTCCACTGTCCTGAAGAAATTTTCGTTCGAAAATGGGTCTCAGTGCACGTGCATATGCCAGCAAACCAAATGTAATTGGCACATGCTTGGAGCCCCAATTTAGAACAAAATTTCTTGAGGACAGTGCTCAAGCACAAAGAAATATTATTCCAAATTGGGGCTCCAAGCACGTGCCAATTACATTTGTTTTCCGGAATATGCACGTGCACTGAGCCCCATTTTGGAACAGAATTTCTTCAGGACAGTGCAGCTTTAATTAACAGCAACGATGCCACCAGGGTTGCTTTCCAAAAATTTTTGAAAAAGGAATTTAACACTACAATCGATTATCAATGAAACCATGGCATAGCGTGGAAATTAGCAATTAATTCAATGTTAAGTCTTACTTGAATTTAAAAATTGAGCCAGATTAACCCAAGTATAAGCTGAATTTTAGTTACTATTTTAATGATAACTACAATTTCAAGATATACAATTATGAATCCTTTGACAACACTTAGCTATACACTTCCAGGCATTTAAACACGCACCACATACACACATACACAGTTCTTAATAAATTAATAACGGGGAGGGAGCAGAAAATGTAGAGGGAAAAAAACTCAAGACTATTTACTAAAATTCTCATCTTTGGTTATTTTTTTTTCCATTTGTTTACAAGCAGATTTACCAAAGACTTCAAATTCCACGAGTTAATAATTTTGGAAATTAAAACAAGGAGTGGATGCAGCAAAATTTAGCCATTCTGCATTAATGTAAAACTTTTTAAAAAATGTTAAAAATAAGTCTTTTTGAAAAAGCATCTTCATAGTTCATTAACTCATTTACAATTTCACTGACAAAGTAGCTGCTTTAATAGATTGTTTGTAAGTTAGTACCTTATTTACGTACTGAGGCTAGCACCGAACACACTTTGGTCCTCTTCGGCAGACTCCAACCCACTAGACACCAGCTGATCCTCCTCTTGGTTCTCCATTTCACCGCTGCTCATCATCTCTGGATTTGTGTTTGACAATTCAAAATCTGATTTTCTTCTGCCTGGTGTCGCTTGCCTAAAACGACACAAGTAATATCATTTTTTTTATAAAATAATACCCAAAATTTGTGAAAAAAGTGGAAAATCCTGCGCTTCACAAGAGATCGGAAAAAAACTTCTGCATCATAAGTTATTTTAAAAGTCATGTAAATCCTTAAATTAGGTTTTAAAAATTCCCATTAATCTCATAAGCAGAGGGTTTACAAGCTGTTGTCTACTAGACCTATTCAGAGGGTTTACAAGCTGTTGTCTACTAGACTTATTAACTTGCAAATCTTTATAATTTATTACTTCTGAAATTTAACAAAATTTTTAAATTGTTCTAAAATTGTTTTAAATTGTTTAAATTGTAAATAAAACTCCAGTCAATGATACGATACTTCCTTCACTTGGCAAAACATTTTGTAAATCTCAATATTTTGATGATAATCTAGCCAATAATGCAAATCTCAAGTAATTTGCAAACATTTATCACACTAGTTTCAAATTAGAATTAACCAAGTAAATAATTACTTTCCAGTTTTTGTCCGAAACATTGCTCTTGAAATATCACTATATCTATATAATTTTCTAGTTTTAAAATCATAAAATTGGATTTAAACAGGTACCTTCCACGGCGTTGCCCAACTCCAACAAAAGCTGGCTTGTGAGATGATGGGATGTATAAATTGTCTATGGTCAGAGAAAAATATCTTCAAATGTTGCCAATTCAATATTACAAATGTATACAAATGATAGTGTTAGCCTACCTCTAATAACTTTTGAATTAACTGTACAATCTTTTGCTCCACTGCATGTTTTCAACAACATCAACTGATGGTGTAGCTGGTTGAGAATTGCAAAAGGCACACTCGTTATTGTATTTTCCAGCTAAATAAGTAAGATAAAAAGCATTATAAAATGTGGGAACGGATTTTTAAACTTATAAAGCAATTTAACTTCTTAAAAAGGTCAAAGAGCAACGAGTAGTACTTGATGAGGATCATCCAGAAGGTTATAAAAGCTCAAGAAACCGGTGATAAATTCGCAGAACAGAAAATTATGAGTGGTGTTGATGGTACGCAAGCACCAATAAGTGTTGTTGTTGGAATTTTGGCAAAAACAAAATGGCCCATCTGAAAATAGTTACTTTTCAACTACAAAATAACAAATTGACATAAATGTGAATGGTCTTCGTCTGTTGCATTACCTGTCCATAGCGGTGGCGTTTTCCAGTGATCATTATCGTGGACGAAACAGTTCATCTTTTCAATATTGCAAGTGTAATTTTCGTACTTTTGTTTCCTTCGATTCTTTCTTTCTTGGCGTTTGAGCTTGTCTTCCATTCGCCATCTTCGTTCTTCTTTCAGTTTTCTCCTGGCCTCGCTCTGACTTCCTCGCTTATATCCAGGCCTAAAAAAAAAGACCTTGTATTAAAAAAGAATTGCTAGATGAAAAGAAAACAGGAGACAACAGTATTTCTTGAACCTTACTTCCTGCCGAAGAGTTTCAGATCACAAATGCAATTCTCGTCTATTTCATCATCGGTAGGTTCGGGATCATCAGAATCGTCATAGTTGGAATCCAATTCTGAGATTGTTCCCGAAATAGGAATGTGGGTTTTAACCTTGCGTGGATTCACCATTTCTTCCGGACGCTTTTGTTTTAGATGCTTTCTTATGCCCTACAAGTTGATGAATTTTTCAGCAAGACACAAGCAAATAATTCTGTTGTAAAGGAAAATGCTATCAAATTATGAACATACCTTTAATTCGTCTAGTTTTTCTTTAAGAACCTTGATTTGATTGTCGACAGTATTTTTACTCTCCCTCCATGCTCCCATGTCATTATAAACGTCATCAGTACAATTGACGTTGTTATTTTGCGTCAGCTGACACCCTGTAGGTATTTATTTACATACAAATGACGTTTAGAACTTTACAAAAAAAAGCTGTCAGGACATGCCATCTTGGTATTATAAATCAATAACCTGACCTGTAGTGGTACTAGGGAGATGTTTGACAGATCGAGTGGTTTTGCGATAATCCGATTCCGACAAATTATAAAAGCCATCGTCAACCTGCGGTTAATAATGGAAATTATGAATTTTCCTTACTTGGAAACCTTGCTATTGTTATTTTCTTTTAATATTAATAGGACTTTCTTGGCAATAACATTCACTTCCTTACCACGAGTTCTGGGTATGTATATTTTAAAGTAAGAATGTCAAACAGCTGATAGACCCCATTTAAATCAAACTCATCGGAGCTTCTTCGTCCTCTCGAGCCAATGAAGTGGGGTTTAAAACCTTAAAATAAAAGTAAACAAAAATTATTTGTTACATATTGTTACAAATTGCAAAAACTTCAGAACAATTTTGTTTATAAAACCTTGTAGAGTGGGTAATTTTCAAACAAAAAAATTCACAAACAAGGCAAACGACGTGTTTGACTCTTGAAAAGCAAATGCTTGTTGGTGAATAAATTGTACTCAAAATTTGAAAAAGTAAGTGAAATATCTAAGACTTGCTCCAAAGTTTCTTAATGCAAAAGTTAAAAGTTCTACTTTCTTAAAAATAAAAATCTATTCAATTTAAATGTGAAAATAATGAAAATTAAGGTTGGTTTTAAAATTTAAGTCTATTCCCCGATGTGTCTAATGAATTTCAAGCCTTCACCTTTACTAACATGGTCTCTGAGAAATGCTCTCTGGCGTCGCTTCTCGAAAGAATCAAGCAAAGGCGAGTTCAAGATCGAATCCGGACATCGACATCTGCCTTTCTTCCGATGATGTTTTATTATGACAGAACGGCACTTCTGCATCCTCCATCTGCTGTCATCATAATAGCACTGCCATTTCTAGAAGATTAAAATTAGGCCTTTAGTAAAATAAAATACGAAAGTTTTATCTGTATGGTAATTAACTTCTTGCCTGGTCCACTTGGCAAGGAGATTTGTATTCTGGACTTTTGCATATTTGGCTTAGAGGCAGTGCTCTGTTCATAGCTGGGTGCTTTCCATTGGACCACACATTTGAAGGCGTTGTGGTACTACAAAAATAGTACTTATTAAAACAACACACAAAATAAATACAACCAAAAATAGTACGTATAATTACGTACAGATATTTACGAGGTTTAACGCTAGTTTTCTTTTTCTTGTCAATCACACCTGCATTTTGTCTTCCAGCACTATATATTAGTAAACCAAATTAGATTTTAAATGACAAAGTTGATTAAAAGAAAAATTTGGGGAGTACCGGCATAAAAGTGTCGATAAACCTCACCTTTCTACTAAAAATGTATCCCTCCACGTTCTTTTCTTGAGCATACGTCGATCTAGTTCCTCGCTTTTTTTCTCACTGAATAAAAAGGAACTATTTAGCAATCGAATAAACAAACAGCAAATCTCAAACAACTTTCCATGACACATACCTTAGCAATTCATTTGCTCCTAAAATAAGTTTCATAATACTTTTGCCATCCATGTGCTCAGGGATAACTACTCCAGCAATATCCAAAAAAGTTGGTGCCAGGTCCAAATTGAGAACAATATTTGGAATACTAAATGTAATCGTATAAACCAAACGTATAATTATTATAATAAGGAACTCCAGAAACACATTTTAAGACATTTTTGAAACTCTCGATAAGAAATACCTTACTCCCTGTGGAACATTTGGACCTCTTACGTAAAAAGGCACTTTGATGTCAAACTCAAAAGGCATGGCTTTGCCTTTAACGAGTCCAAACTGCCCTAAGTGGTAACCATGATCCGACGTATAAAAGATGTACGTATTGTTCAACTCGCCAAGTTCTTCCAATTCATTATGTAACTGTTATGCAGAAATAATTTGCTCAGGCAATTGTTCATCAAAAATAACCCGATCTACATGTAACAAACTATCCACTAAAAATCTAGGAGAAAAAAAGAAATATACCCTTTCTAAGGCATGATCGACAGACTGCAAAGTCTGTAATCGCTTCCTGTGCAACGAGTCAGTGAATTTTATATGTATTGGTTCCATTGGTCCAGTAGTTCTCAAGATCCATTGCTTGTCATCATTGGGTGCAATATTCCAACTACGTGTTCTAAAGAACAGAATAGATTTTGTAAATATTACATGTGATGCATCAATGGTACATAGGCAGATTTGAATGTCATTAAAAGGGGGTAAGATACCAATTCAAAAGACATCATCTGCTATGCCGATTAAGGGGGATTACAAATTCAATTTATGAAAACCAACTAGAACTACATTTAGTTAAGCATTAAAATGACTGCTTTCCTACATAGGAAATATATGGAATATTATTTTAATTATTTTCCCAACATATAGGAATTATGATCAGCTCCAAAACTTGAGGAATATAATAAAAATCTTCGTCATATTCTAATAAATTTTTGTCATTTATCAGATTCAATACAATTTTTTGTGAGTTTCTATACCCTATAACATTTTGATGGTTTAATTCACAAGTAGCGAATGAAACATGGTATCATATTGGATATTCGCTACTTGTGAATTAAGCCATCGATTTAAGGCTAACTCATTCAAAATTAGGGAAAAATATAAATGGATTATGACACTGAAAACGACTTCTGCTCAATGTGGCCAACTCTAATTTGTGCACATTAAAACTTAAGAAATGTATTTTATTAAATTTTAGAACTGATAAAATATAGGAAATTACAGCTCAATTTGACAAAATTTACGGAAACTTAAAAAATAAGAAAATGCGGGACATTTGTGAGTTCCTGCATTTCAATATTCTTACTGCTGTTTATTTTAAGATGGATTCCTCATTGGAAATAACAGAAATGAAAAGAAATTTGATGTTAATGAGTAATAAATGGCTAATAGCTAACAACTTTCATCCTGACATACAAAAATAGTATTTTCTTTTAAATGAAAGTTACCTATGAGATGTTTCGTTAAAGAAAAGGTGTTGATACTGAGGTGCCGCATCTTCGGGTCCATGGGGTGCTGGATAACTCAGCACCATCATAACGGGTTTATTCACAAATAGCTGCTTCGATTGTCGAAAAAATGAAAGACTGTCGTTCGTTATCAAATCAGGGTAATAATCCTAAAACAAGTAATGAGACAATATATCAGAGTTGAAGTCACGAGGAGGGATTAGCTCCCCCATACAGCCAATTTCATAGATGACCCCCAAAATTAATTCTGCAATTTGGTCGACCATAAGACAGAAATCTCACGAGTTATTTCCTTTAAACTAAAATTTGGGCCTTCTATGAAATTTTATACCTAATGTTTTGGAAAAACGTCCATTTCACAACAACCAATACAATTTTACAAGTCCATATATTTGTCCTACTTCCCAGTGAAAAAATTACTGCAGTTGCCTGCATTCCAGATTGCAATTCTTGTCTGCAATAAAATAGCGGTCAGATTATTGGTTTCAAAGCAGTATTATGAAACACTGCAAAAAAATTGCTTTCCAAAAAAAAAATTTTTTTCCTCTCATTTTTTTGGCAACTGTTTCATAAAATTGTTAGAAACTTAGAATCCAAAAAATTAGCAGCGATTTTTAGCTCCACTGCATATTGCAGAAAAACTGAATTCTGGATTGCAGTTCATTGCAATATTACTGCAGTATTTTTTCACTGGGTTAATTGATGATTTGTTCATCAGATTGCGTGAGTGTGCTACTCTAGCACTCATTCTTCCTGAATTTCTGATTCTATACAAATCACTGCATGGGACCAGTCTTTCTAAGCAATTCGTCCAAGGTAAATAAATGTATACAATTTTACCTTTCTTCAACTTCATATAAAACCATTTGTATGAAACTGAATAAAACATTTAAATATCGCTCTTGAGAATTCCCATTTTACCTTGTGATAATCATCTCCATGCTTGAATTTCTTTCCATTTCTATTTATGGAATAATTGTAAAAACGGGAATTTCGAATGAGCCCGGCCCACTCCCTCCATCCTGGTGGAATATAGGTTCCATTATATTCGTTCAGATATTTTCCAAAATATCCTAAAGAGTAAAAAAAAATTGTATTACTAAATTTGCACTTGGAAAAAGAGCTTTCTACTAAATGCGAGAGAGAAGAAATGAAAAAGGAGAATTCAAGAGCGAAATTGGGTAGGCCCAAATGGATATAAGCATTGTGCATTGGGATCGGTCAATGTACTTTTGCTTTTCATGTGCAAATGATCAGGAATTGAAATGCCAAATGTATGGAAAGTAGAGAAATAAGAAAAATAATTAGGTAGACTCAAAGATCCATCACAGAAAATAGGCCACCAATTTATCAATCCTTTCTACAAATAAAATCAATAATAATCACGGTTGGGACCAAAACCAGCTTTCATTTCTTGTATTTTTGGAATAAACCAAATGTCAGAAAATCTTACGAAAACCTTTTAGCCTAATCTTCCTAAAAATAATTCAAAAATTGCTAGGAATTCAACTTAACAATGATGTTTAAGTTACTGCTGACGTGGAAGTCTTCTCCTGATAGTGGGATAATCCCCCCCTGCCCCACCAAATGGCATCATGATATGCTGATCACAGGATACGTACCGAGTTGACTTGAATTGAACCTTAATAAATAATTTTTTTGCATTTCTGCTCGACTTCCAACAAAGTTTTGCATGCCATTCTATGGCAATGAAAACTGTTGAAAGTTTGTCAATCCATAATTTTGTCTTAAAAATAAATCGATTAGGCCAAAATGTACAACAAAAACTTATTTAAAAAAATAAATATTTAAGGAATTTATCATGCTTAATTAGGGCTTCGATTGCTTATTCTACACTTAGGTTATAAAGCCAATTTGTTACTCTATATTTTTAAACTGTTCTTCCCTGAGTTCTCCAGGTTTTCCAAATGTGCTTTTTCTTAAAGGAGTATACAGGGCGTCGATTAAACCGTGCCCCATCCTTATTCTCCTTGCTCCATGCCTCCATCATAAATAATGTTTCTAATACAAACCAATCCTCAATTTTAATAACATATTTGGTGCTCAGTCTAGATAATATTCATTAAAATTCTACAATATCGATTTTATATGAGTACCCAAGTATTTTTAAAATGTACTTTTGTATTTTCCAGGTACAGTATTACATTCCTAAAACTTCAAACTGAACTATAAACTAAAGTTTTGTCGTTAAGAACTTTAAAATATATATTTGTGTCACGAATATATGTCAGATTTTAGTCCTTAAACGATAAACCCTCTCTCTGCTTTTTTAGTCTTAATTGGCATCAGTCATTCTGAGCACTTCTCTAATTGACAACAATATCTATAATGCTTTCTGGCACAACATAATTTAATTTTTGCAGGAATCATAATATTTCTAAAGTTTTCCAAGCCCAACACTTGACGACTACAAGTGCTTTTATCTAATGAAACATCAATCGATAGAAACTTAATTATATACATTGACTGACATACGGCAAAATGGGGAGGCATTTTTGGATTTGCACGATGGATTTTACTCCACCTTGCAACTCATTAATGGATGAAAACTATTAAGTAATACGTATAAGATCGGTTAGTGCTCCATCTGCCAATAAGGATCAGAGAATGTAAAGCAGGCCGCATTGTTTTATCTAATTTGACGTAGATAATATAAAAAAGAGCTTCGAGTATAAGCAGTAATGCACTGCAATACAGTTTGAGTGCTTCAGAAAAAATACATTTTTAGCATTTCCAGAAAGTTCATATTTCCCTAACTAATTTACCAATAACAATAAAATCTTTTGTGCAACTATTTATCCTGCTTTAGGAGCAGAAAGACCATAAATAAATGCAGTCAAGTTGCCGCACATGAACTATTTTTGCAAATCTTTTTTTTTGTTGTTGTAAACATTCAGAACTTGTTCAAATTTCCACGTATAATATTTTCACAGACTAAACACTTACGACAGTTTAATACCTAAACTAGCAAAAATTAAAATTCAGCTGGCATGTATTTGGTTTCAAGAGAAATGCCCCCAAAATGTAATATTGCTCGAGGAATTCCACTTCTACGAATCTGGCAATAAATAACGCATTGAGATTTGCTTCTGGTAGGCCTACTTAAAAACTTGCAGGCTGCAACCAAGATCAAGTTTTATTTGTTTCCTTGACTTTGTGAACAATTTCCATGTCAATATATCCTCCAAATTTAACCTAGGCTTCAAGGGGACTTGGTTTTTGTTCCATTTTGGCTAAATGCCTTTTAATATATCAATTTACCAAAAAATAAATGTACGCTCGCTCGTATTAAAAGGTTCATTGTCCTGAACAAACATTTTGTTCCAAAGTGGGCTTAATGCACGTGCATATTCCAGCAAATGAAATGTAATTAGCACGTGCTTGGTGTTCCATTTTGGAACAAACATTTCTTGAGGACTTGTCAGCTTTAATTGGAAAAAGCTATTCTTAACTGCATTTCTGAGAAACTTTAAACAATTTTAAATGTCAACTTAATTTATACATGTAGTTGTCTGTCATAGGTCAAAGATCGAACCATCTTATTGGAATTAATTAAAAATATACTTTGTAACTTTTTAAATTTGATCTATAAGTGATTTTGACAGGGAATATGGTCTATATTTGTCTGGCGTTTGCAATGGGTGATTTTTTTCCAGATCATTCTTAAATTCATCACAAATTCTCATACATTGCTTATGGAAAGTCTAGTACAACAATATTGTAACTATGGACAGGGGCGGATACAGGGGGGGGGGGGGGAATGGGGGCAATTGCCCCCC
>JAQIXP010004671.1:0-11254 GCA_034700285.1 Proteroiulus fuscus | reverse complement strand
ATTTCAAATTTACATTAGCCAAACAGCGCTCTAATCCAATACAAATGCAATCCTAGCGGTGAAAATGTGAAAGTCTCGCGGTTCAATCGCTATTATGGAGTTTATTTTCGATGAACAGGCTTCGTAAATAACGTAGGCTATGGTATTTGATATCACATTGATATCCTCAAAAATTGGCTTCATCACAATACCCTGCATTTGAGGGTGACATTTAAAAACCATAGTTTTCTCGGTAGAATCGAATCCTCTCAAAATGGCGTCATTGAAAGCATTTAAAGGAATTCCCAGACACGAAATTCCCAACAATAACAACCGAAAATTGGAAATTAGGCCTCGAGTTCCAGGGTTACATTTGGGATTTACGACCGAGTCAGTTTGATTCTATGATGGGAAATAGAGTACGGCTCGTTTATTTAAAAGTGTTTACATATTTTGAAGCGTGAATGACAATTTCATCCTCACACACTTTCTAAAAATATATTCCACAATCACCTTTATCGATTTTCTGCCGCTGCTCATAATGGCTCCCTTTAGGATGTTTTCATCGCTATGATGGCGCGCGTTAAGCAATGGGACCGATTTATTTTTGGAGCAAGAAAAAAAATGGAGGAATAAATACATGATGTAAGAAAATAGGTATTCCGGCACGTGTCAACGGGGATTTTGGCGGCGGGAAATAAGCACACATCCACGGTCGCCGCCGCCGCCACCATTGACGTCACAGCTTACGTGCCAAAACCGCACATTCAAGGACACAAACTTTCTCCATGTCCTTAATCCCGAATCACAATTCAAGTGACAAAGACAAAAGACAGTTAGGCCTATAGATTAATATTCCAATATGGCAACACCTGAAGCGTAAACTCGAGATGCATTACATTTCTCACGAAATCCTGAATTTTAATCCACGTTAAAAATAAGTATGGAGTGCCATTCACTTGTTGTGCAAACATCATTTTTCAGTTTTTGAGGTTCCCCTCCCACCCTGGTAACTCCCTCTTGTACCATCCCCCACCGGTGTTAAGTAATTTGTGGACGACCATATCGATGGCTTAATTCAGAAGTAGCAAATGAGCCAAAAGTTACTTTCAAGATAATAGAGTTTTTATGGGAAAAAAAGGTATAATTTGGAAATAAGCAATGTTAAAAGGCTGAAATTTGGTGAACAGATGAAACACTATATTTTATAGAAATTGTGCTCATTTTTGTTAAATAATTAAATTAGTAAGTTAATTAAGTAATTGAAGAAATAAAAGGCTTTAAAATGCACATTACGTGTATCTAATTTGACTTTGAATGTCTGCAGGAAGCGAATAGGCTATTTTGTTATAACAATCCAGGTCACGAACAATTTTTAAAAGGTAAACTAACGAATAGTACTATTCGCTACTTCTCACTTTTAAGAATGATACTGTGTTGGATATTCGCTACTGTTCACTTCTGTAGCTTTAACCATTATGGGTTAAAGTAATTTCTGTAACTTTTAGGTTAATTACGGACAATTTTTGACAAATTGGCTACTTCTGAATTAAGCCTTCGATATGTAATAATAAGTCATACCTTTTCTCTTTTGTGACTATTCCTGTTTCTATAATCCGGTATCAAATTCAAGAAATGCTAGCACCACAATGAGATCACTGACTGCTGTTCAAATTTTTCACTTCATTTTAATCCAGACTGAAAACCGTCGAAAAATTAGTCCAAAGACTTCCTGTGCCAAGAGAGAAGATGAAATCAGTCAAGATTTTCTGATGAATTCTTTCGAGATCACAAACCAGTAGTGCGGCTATAAAATTCCAGCATAAACAAACAATAACACCAAAGTGTGACAGGTACACACTAAAACTCTAACCAGCGCATCTTTTTAACTAAATCCAATGATTACGCAGATCATTAACACAGATGATCCTTGGTAGGCTATTTCCTAGAAACGTGTTGGTTTCATTTTCCTTATGTACTTTTCTCACGTTTCAACAACACAAAAACCATCCTTGGGTGACATCACTGTTATCCATTAGCATTCCGGTTGGTTTTTAGCGAAACAGCACACCGAACCGACAAATACAATGGTTTATTTTCCTCGGATCAGCATCTTCCCAGTGACGTCATTGGACTTGTCCTTTCCTCTATATCCCTCTCGCCTGGCAACATTGTACTGGCAGTGCTACGCCTGAATGATGCCAAAAAGCACGTCAAAATGCAACCAGGGAGATGAGAAACAAAAAAAATTGCATGGAAATCCAATGGCATGAAACGCAAGAGCACAACATGTAAAAAGCTGATTGGATGAAGCAGAATCTATATTGGACGAAACCACTGACTCCTTCTCTGAGGAAACAAGGGAGTAAGAAGGAATGATGATGAAGAGAACATTAAATTGATTCAAGAACCTTATATACGCTCATTATTAAATAAATCCATTGGATACCATGTGCCGTATATCCATAATGAAGTAATGCAAGATTTTAAAAAAAAAATTGAAAAAGAAAACATGGCACTAGCATAAAAATCATCAGCAGTGAAATTTAACAGAAATTAAAATCACTGAAGAATTCTAGAAATCTTAAAAATTATGTAAACCTACACTAAAATTTCAAATTCCATCCACGTGCTCACTCTTCAGAGGAAGCTTGAAATTCAATGAAAACTGTTTGCATGGCTTTTCAGATCAAACTCTAAAAGTTCTATAAATCGCATATATTAACAAAATTTGAGAATTTTATGAAAAATCTTCAGAATAATGTAGCTCAATGAGCAATGTTTGATCATACAATCTCGTTATATTTATAGTTTAAGGGATTAAACTATTTTGAGTTGATTCTGGGTTTTCTTATAAGTCACATGGTTATATTTACAAGGGTTCATTCTGAATTTTGTAAGTAGGATTCCCTGACGAAAATAACAATTTTCCTTGCTATTGTATTGCATTATAAATGTATATACATACATTTTACCCTGTTAACAATATCAAAATGTGACGTCATTTATTTTCAAAGTGTTTCTGCACTGCAACTCTATAGCATCAAGTCAATATTTTTCTGCAAATATTCTAGTCAAATAAAGATTTTGAGTTATTTTCCCCAATAATCGATTTCTATAATGGTCACATCAACTAAGCAACGTACGGAAGAGAAAAAAAAACATTGAATTTTTTTTAAAAAGCACCTTGAAGTTATTAATTCATGCAAGATCCAGGAAATGACATTTTTTTCTATCCCTTTATTGACTGCCAATAGTAATTCTTAATGGATGTTAAGTAACATTGGCAACTCCATAAATCCAAGAGAGCTCGAGTATAAAAAATGCAATAAATAATATGATGAAAATGCATAACAAGTGCATTACATACACATGGCTTCGAGCAATGTATTTGTGCCACTTTCCACAACAACAGAGAAAGCACCAACAATAACAACTGCAGAGGCTTAACTGTGGTAAAATGGTAGGTCAAGAGGGCTCTTCGAAGTCATCAATTCAATTCAGTCCAACCATATGTATATGCCAATTGATGTTGAAAGCCATGAGCCAAGGTATTTATCACACTCAAGAATAAAGGTTCTTTCTTTTCATATACGATAAACATCAAGACGAGGCTTAACAACTTTGCAAATTTATCTTCACAAATAAGCAAATGTAGTAGAGCAGTTTGATTTGGAAATTAAAGTCAATTTTGTGAAATACTATGTGGTTGAACGCTTTGAGCATAAAAATATCAATGACTTAATCCAGAAGTAGCGAATAAGCCAAAAGTTGCTTTTGAGATAATAGCGTTTTTATGGAAAAATGGTATAACTTGCAAATAAGCAATGTTAACAGGATGAAATTTGGTGAACGGATACAATATATATATATATTTTATATAGGGAATGTGCTAATTTTTGTTAAATAATTAAATTAGTAAAATAATTAAGTAAATTGAGAAATAAGTTTTAAAATGCACATTCGCTAGTTTAACTTTGATTAATTCTGCAGGAAAGCGAAAAAAAAATAAAAGTGTACATCCATTAGTTTGCCTATATATTGAATAAAAAGAATGCAAAAAAAATGAGCGAAAATTGTCAAGTTCGCTACTTGTCTTGAAATAAAAATCTAGGTCTCGAGAAATTTTGAAAGATAAACTAACGAATGGTACCATTTACTACTTGCAACTTTAATTAGGAATGATACTTTGTTGGAAATTCGCTATACTCTGCACTTCGGCAACTTTAACAATTAATTTCTGTAACTTTAGGTGAATTAGGGACACTGCCATGATCACAATGGTTCACTTATCTCATTTCTGACAAATTGGCCCATTCGCTACTTCTGAATTAAGCCATCGATATTATACTAAACTATTTATCATGATACAAATCAAATAACCAAAAAAGAGGCATGGCATTCATTGCCTCAAAGTCAATCTCAAAAAGCACTTGTTACAAGTGGGATTGTCCCTTGTAACCAGACATCGGCAGTGCAGTGCACTGGCTCACTCTTGATTTGCCAGACGCATTCCACAGATTTTAAACTAACAAAAAATTAAAATCGCATCATCCTCTATAGTTATTTCCAATCGTAATAGCCCTAATGAGAGAGATTCACATGCACCAAGGCGGCTACGATGACAGATGTGGCTCAAAATGGCATACAAGTCACCCACTCAGCCCATTAAATGTTAGCCCAAAAATATTCAAAAAGAAGAATCTAGCCTAATTCCACAAATATCTCATGTCGGCAAACGACAAAGGACCGCAAGTGGTACAACTTTCTTTTAGTAACAAAAATAAGTGAAAGGATCATGCCTGTTCCGATCGATATTTAGGAAGCCAACGGAATGTCCCCATTTGTACTGTACCATTTTGCCAACAAAACAGGATAATAAATAAAGCCACCATGCAGTGTGGATTCTTTGAGCTGCTCTATAGATAGAACGTATTTCTGCTTTCAGTCTGCAAACAAATGCTTATTTTGCATACAAAACAACAATTTGCAAATAAAAAGTATTGATCGTGGGAATGTGACATGGATCTATTGATTTTGATTACCACGTGTCAAATTCGTCAAACAAACATTAGAATTTGTCGTATAGTTAGTTTCTATTAGGTGTTAATCATGACATTTAGGCCTATGATGAATTTGGCATTGGTGGAATCAAGGACAACTTCCAGCACTGGCGCATATTAGGGTGCGTTTATGAAAAATATCAAAGCATTAAAACGTTGAAGCGCTTGAGAAGCCCAAGCATGTAGTGGCAAAATGTAGCTCAATAATGCTCTCGGGTTTCCCACAAAAAGCTGAGCCAAAATGCTATTGTGTTTATGTAGTTACAGGAAGAAACGCGAGGAAAGCAGGTGATAAATTGGATCTACATGAGAAACTTACCCAGCCTGCACCTAAACGGACGAATTTGGGCTGTGGTGGAGCGCAAAATATCCAACCTCAGTAGATATTTTTTGCGCTTCCATTTTCATCAAATTTTTTTTTAAAGTGGCGCTTTCGCTGAATTCATAAATGGTGTAGCGGAAACGGTACTTTTCATGGCACGCTACCCGCTTTGCATATTACTTTACCCTGCTTGGGCTGCCTTCATAAATGCATCCTTAAGGGTTGAGGAAGAGGGGTAAGGAATTTGGGGGAGGGCATCTTTAAAGTACATCTGTAAAGAATAGCATGCCTCATATACACTGATAGGAAAAATAACACAAATTTTCCCAAATTGTATAGGAATATATGATATTTTTCCAAAAAAATATATAGGAATATATGATATTTTTCCAAAAAAATATATAGGAATATTGGTGGTGTAGGCCTAATACTCCCCTTTCAAAAGTAAAGCGCCATCTGTGAGGAATAGATTTCAACGGTAGTATAGCCCATACTAAAAGGTCCATGTTATCTGTCATACACATACACATACAAACACGTATGGGACCATCTATGTTCAATGCTAAGCATGCTAAAAGGATCAAAAATTTGGGTTCCCTTGTGTCGAATGGTGCATTATGGAAGGGTCCACCACCTAGCGTCAGTTTTATTTTCCTGGTTTGCAGTTGTCATCAATAGGGGCTCCCATTTGTTCTCTGTAGCATGGAAAATTGTGGGTTAGGATTTGTCTGCTACTAAAATATTAACCAATTAAGGAAAACATAAGTTAGGATCTCAGTAGCGGATGAATTCTAACCTACAATTTTATGCTACAGTGAACCAATGGAAGCCCCATGGATGGCAACTGCAAACGATGAAAATAAAACTGACGCTAGGTGGAGGGGCAATGACTAGATTATAATATGATTTGACTATAGGCTTATACAATTTAATGGGCCAATATATTTATTTATTTATATTTTTCTAGATATAAACCCTCTCACTATAATGGATTCCAATAACACATGATTTTACCATTATTCAATGCAATCAGAATTTGATAATTAGATATAGGCTGAATTCACCTTTCAAAAAAAAGTGAAATTGATCCCAGCGTTAATTTACGATGTATTAAAAAAAACTTATGTAATTTATAGAGATACGGTATAAAATGAATAAAAAGGTATAAATAATGAGCTAAATATATAGGCTAGGAAAAGACCTGCAGTATTTTAAGAATAAACCCAATATATACTAACCCTTGTTCTCCCAAATAATTCCAAGCCAGACTCTGTTATTGCAAACAGCGGCATAAATATGCAAAGAATTTGATCGAATGTTATTTCATGGTTATAGCAAGAGTTTGAAGTGGCTCTGCTGAGCATTTGAAATTGGACACTTTCCAGAAATAGTCGGCACAAACACATAATATCTGCTATTTTATGAAACTAGGGGCTAAATTGGATCACTACAATGCTATTTTAATAGCAGTGTTCCCTTTTAGCTCGCTAAACATCCACATGCAGACAATTCAATAGCATGCAGACACATTGCCAAAATGTTGGCGTCAGAAATTACTAGAATACATTGAACGAAACTAAGATTTTTTTTATCGAGAATACACACAAGCACCGATTATTAAGGATTATATACATGGACTCTTTGAAAACATGGCAGCTGATAATAGTATTATGGTAAAGATACTCTTTAACTATCTAGAAATGAACAACTACAGCTTTGAACACATTATGGACAGTGTCAGCAGTGCTCAACATGCATTTATCTGGTGAATTCTGAGAATACAAATACCGGTAAATAAAAAAACACTAAAAAAGGGTTATATTTAACATGTATTTGAAACTCGGAGGTCAATACGGCGTTTTGAACTCTTTAAGTCGTCTGAAGTCTCTGCTGTCAGATGGGCACCATCTTACACGTCCAAAATGTGGCCCATTCATTCCCATACTGTGCAATGACCCAATAAATTGTTAAACTCGCCTGACTTTTAAATGTGCTTTAAAGGGAATGTCCCACCTTGTAGCAAGTAATATTTAACACTTACAAATATGAATGGCTGTTACAACAATGAGTGCAGCTGCATGTCCATATTGAAGCAATCACGTTTGTAAATATAAACACGATAGTCCACGTTTTCATAAACTTCAGCAGAAACCGTAAGTTGCTGGCGTCCTCTAGGACATGCGTGTCTACGTGTATCGTGAGAACTGATTCCTTTTATCCAGTAGAGGGCGCTACATACTGTCAGTAAAATGGCGCGTATTTGGGCTTTGCATTTTAAACCAAATCCATATAGGGCCTATTCAAGAACATTTTATTTTATTGATTGGTGGGCTCAAATCAAAATACAATTTCAATTCCTTTCCTAATTTTAGATGCCTTTAAGAAAATTTCAAAAAAAAATTATCGCCATTTAACACAAATCGTATATAATCTAAACTTAAATAAAAATTTGGATGAAGTCTAAGAAACTATAGAAGTCTAAAATAACTTATCAAAGGTCATAGGTTAACAAAGAGAAACCAGAACTGATTCCTTTAAAAAACATGCATATCAAGGGATATTTGCCATGCACTCCTATAAAGGTGACAAGACATCTAGCAGACAATAATATTCATATTTGTAGGCCTATACTTTATGATCTATCCTCCAAATGTAACATCCACGTCTTAACCTGAAGCGTTTTTGCTGTAGCTTTTCTGTTTTTATGTGCAGGGTAACAAAAATGGTTATCCACTTGTGATCTACACCAAAACACTTTAGAACGCCTAATATGTAACTGGCTCGCACTAATTTTGTCCATTGCCACTTTTGGCATGATAAACTCAAAGAGTCTAAAAGTTAACGTTCTGGTGGCAAACTCAATTTCCATGCACGACACATTGCTGCACAAGTTATGTTTTTGTGAAAAACCAATTATGGAAACTCTCCAAGTTTTACTGCAGATATAGGCTCGGAGGCTATACTGCAATGATCATTACGCTAAGCCCAAATAACCCCAACTCGGTACATGTAACCAAGGGCATTAACGAGTGAACGGATCGGAAAGGGCTTAACGAACATACTTCATCAATGGGTTTCCATGAGCTCACTAAACGTCTGCATGACCGCAAATGGAATACACCATGTTTAACAAAAGAGTAAACAGGCGAGTTAAAATAGACATATCATTAAAAGTGAAGAGCTGAATTATATATAAAATAAGTATGTTTAAAAGGTTCCCTTTCAAAATTCAGTGGTCTGGTCAATGACCCTGCACCATGTCAACCTGGTCACTTGGTACCTGATACCACATGGCATGTGATACCTTTTATAGTCGGTTCCAACACTTCAGCCTCCCCGTCCTTCCCGCCACCTAGCGTCAATTTTATTTTCATCAATTGTAGTTGCCTTCCATGGGGGCATCCTTTGGCTATCAGGAGCATTAAGGCAAACTGTAGGTTAGGATTTGTCTACTTTTAAAACCCAAACCTACAGGCAATAATTTAGGATCTCAGCAGCAGACACATCCTAACCTAAGTTTGCTATTTGCCCCAGAGAGCCAATGGAAGCCCCAGTGCGTGGCAACTGCAAACGATGAAAATATAATTTACGCTATAGGTGGCAGGGCCATGGACAAGAATTATTGGAACTGACTATAAAAGAGGGATCGAAACTGGAAATGGTTACTGAAATGGGCTCAGAAAATTGAAATCTTGACATCAATTCACGACCTTCAATCCAGATGGCGCTCACATACAAAATTTAGAGGCCTACAAATTACAATAATATTACTTGGTATGGATTGAGGGAAGCTTTTTTTTAATGAAATCTGGTATAAAAGTTACATTTCTACATTCCATCACCAATCAAACCTGGAGGCAAATCTAATGATATTAATAGTGGCAAAACGGCTCATTTGGGGAAATGAATTTATTAAGAAAAAAAGGTTTATTTTGGTGTCCTTTATAAACAACCCAAAGTTTGTTTGTCTAATTATGGGGCACTCTGTATACCTTAATTGCAAGAGCACTGAAAATTCACACGATGTCAATGCACTGCATATCTATATGGACAACGATTTAATACCTGCAAACTGTGTTCAACACAAAACACCACACAGAACTATTTAACAGGAAAAAAAACCATTTATTTTTTGGTGACAATTTCACACGAAACGAAATCACGGCAACAAAGCTAATGAAAGCGTCGGCTAGCTGAACTAAGTGGGCCTACACAAATTGTCAGTAATAATATACCAAGTCAAACTGTTGGACATGACTTCTCATAGAAAAAAAAATCACTTAATTTTAAAGAGAAAAATGTCAACTAATAACATCATACTAAAATATATATGTGTAAAGACGCAGTATAACCTAATTGATTTATAATACTTTTCTTAAAACACTCAATTAACAAAAGATTGAGACATAATTAAGTAAAACTACTTATCAAAGTAGTTCAAATTACTTTTCAAAATACTTAATTAAAAAAATTAAAATGTGCACCGTATAACGCTAGTTAAAGGGAAAGTCCCACTTTGATAGCGGGTAGTAGGAAGAATATCACGGAAAATTATAAAAATCAATGAAATTCCAATTTGATTTTAGCCTTTACCAATCATTAAATAAAATGTTCTGAATACATGGATTAGGTTGAAAATGCAAATTCCAAATAGGCACCATTTACTGACAGTATATAGCGCCCTCTCCTGGACAAAAGGCATCAGCTTTCACGGAACACGTACACATGCATGTCCTAGAGGGCGCTGCCAACTTTCAGTGTCTGTGAAATCTTTGGAAAATGGCGCCTAACATGTATATGGCAAACGTCGTAATTTCTTAACTTAAATATAATTGATGATCATTAATCGAATAAATATAATTGATGATCATTGATCATCGATTACAACTCTCAAAGCTGCATAAAACAGCATTTCACTAATGAAACAGTTCAATGATTGTGATTCATGTTAGACTGGGATATGCTCCATTTAATCACAAATCTATTAGTAACTTTTTATATCATATATATTCACCATTTATGTTTCCACATAAGCATTCTCTGTCAGAATCTGTACAGGTTTGTATCAATTACCTGCAGCATTATTACATAATTGCTATTAAAAAAATTATCACTTCATACATATAAGCTACTTTACTACAGGATTAGCTCAAGCCACGCACGATTAGCATGCAATTGCCTTAAAAAATAAGTTTCACCTGATTTAATCAATCACATTTAAAAAAAAAAGAATTGAACATGCATCATGTATAAGAGGCCGGCATATAGGCCTCCACTTGCGTTATTTAATTTGAATTTATCACGATTTCATGACTCCTCATGCCCCCACCTGTTATCTATTTTTGCTGTAACAAGAAGTAAAAAACAACAACAATGAAAAGGCAGGTGTTATAACATGACATGTTATATAGCACCTTGAATACATGAAAGACAAGAATGGGAAATTACACCATTGCTATAAATAGTGTATGAGTTATTGTATTTCTATAATGAAACAATGAGCAGCAAAACCTATCATTATACGAACACTATATAGCTGCATGGGTGGAAATCAATTATAAATACACCCTAATTATTTTAAAAAACGAGTTTATACTAATAATGAAGCGTGTACATATTAGTAATTGATACTACCAAATAGGTTAGACACAAATCCAGTAAAGAAAATCCAGAACAATATATTTTTAAAGGGACAGTCCCACTTTAATTGTGGCAAATGAATCTTAAAATTAAGATTATTAATAACTAGGCTACTCGAAAGCCGCCTACGGCGGCTTCCATAGAAAATGACTCTAAGGCCGGGTACACACGAGCGACGTTTGGACGCAGGACGCGGCGTTTATTTACAGCGCGTCTTAAAAATACATGGGATGCACTGGAGCGATGCACA
>JAQIXP010004670.1:0-11254 GCA_034700285.1 Proteroiulus fuscus | reverse complement strand
TTAATATGTACCGGTAATTAACATGGAGATTCCCATAGGAGCATGCATTTTCTAAAAGTGTGGACAGCCCCCTTAATGTAATTTTCTTTTTTTCTGTTTAGATTTCCTGTAGCGGAAAGTGAACGTCATTCACTAGAGGATCGCAAGAAGCTGGAACCACTTCACCTGTTATCGCCGGTAATTTATTTATCCGTAATGAATTATTCTTGCTTTGACCTGCTATCTCCTGCTAAATTAAGAAGTTCATCTTAATATTTACTCACTTTATTTGGGGGATTGGTGGGGGAGGTTAATGTCAATGAATCTGAAAGCTTTGGATTGCTCAGCCTTTATAATGTTGGGCTGCATGTGCTCAGCAAAATCTTGAGTACCAAAAAATCGTTATTGAAATTTCGTGTGAGTCCTGAAAGCACTTCACCACAATTCAAAAAAACTGGCAGAACAATCCATCAAACCCTTTTCATGTAATTAATCAAACTTGATAAGAGTTTATTGATCACATTTCTTGAGTCAAGAATTGTGCAGCTTCTTTTTTAGAGTGGACCAAGCACTTATTGCAAAATAAGAATCAAGGTTCACTTTGTTGGGTAACAACTGTAGACAAATTATCAAAATAAGACTTTTTAATCTCCAAATCAGGATATTACAAATTATAGACAATTGTGACTTCCCTCTCCTTTCCCTTCTGCGTAGTTGTTCTGTATTAAATATATGATGCTAGCACCAGTACAAGAGTTTTTTACATCCATAATTCTACATTTTTATTTCATAGACACAAATGATATTGAAACTTTTGATTATTTGGTCATTAATATCTTACTCACTAACCATTTTAAATGGATACATTTTTATTAACAGTTCTGCAAATATTCCAAAGTTTCATATCTGTGATTGGAGAGGTTACTCATAAAATTAATAATCTGATTTTATCTAGGGTCTTTCTCACGAGAGGGGTTTGCCGATGACCCCCAGCCAAGATCTGTTAGCTTGGTGCAAAGAAGTTACCAAAGGATATCGAGGGGTAAAAGTCACCAACATGACGACTTCGTGGAGGAATGGAATGGCATTCTGTGCTGTAATACATCGTTTTCGACCAGACCTAATGTAAGTTCTTTTTCAACTTCAGTCGGCATTATCATGAAAATGACCCAGTAGAAGAATCACAATGACTGACATTTTTCTTGTTCCATTGTGCCTCTGAAGAGATTATAGTTCATTATCGGCGCACGATATCAAAGGCAACTGTAAGAAAGCCTTTGATGCGGCGGCTTCGTTAGGAATCCTGAAGCTGATTGAGCCATCGGACATGGTGATCCTGGCCGTTCCTGACAAGTTAGCAGTCATGACGTACTTGTACCAAATCCGAGCTTACTTCACCGGCCACCAGCTGGAGGTGCAGCAACTGGGTTCGACTACACACGATTCCACCTATTCTGTGGGACCTCGCTACGATTCCCAAGAAGACCTGGAGAAAACGCCCCAGGTGGAACTGTACGAGGTGAAAGAAGAAGAAAACGATTGGGAAAAGGGCCTGGCCGACTCTGATGAGAAGGACTTTACTTTGTCTAATGAAGAGCAGTTATGGACGCCGACTAACGAGATCGAAAACAAAAAGGAGGAGAAAAACGCCCTGAACAAGCGAAAGGAAAGCGCCCTTATTTCAACTACGTACCCAGCGAAACCACCACGAAAAAAGGCACCCCCACCACCTTCCAAAGATGCCACCCCTACGGCTGAGTCATCTGGCGGTGTGGTCGCTGTTGCCAAGGTCATTACCAATGAATTGTTGCGCTTTGGCAAATCCATGTCACCCACGAGGGAAATTAAAGGACAGGCGCCGCCTCCTCCTCCTCCAACACCGCCACCTCAACCCCAGTCGACGGAGAATCGACCCAAACTGATGACCAGAAAGCAGTTGATGAATCCTTTTGATTCGGATGGTGAGGAAGAGGAAGAGTTGGCGCAAGCTTCAAATGCCTTGGGCACACCAGAAAGTCCATTCGTCCGTAACGGAACTGAAAATGAACCCATAAAACGGAAGGGTAAGGCCCCCTTGCCTCCAGAACCAGACGTCTTCCAAACAGATATTGATGCTCCCGGCAACCATGTCTTGCTGACACCAGATGGAATCGATGAATGCAGTCCAAATAGGACACCTGGAATTTTGGACTTGTCTCCCACCAGACGCCGCAATCCAAGCAGAGAATCCAATGGCACAGTTGAACACCTCAAGGTAATTACTCGCATTTTAATGCATTATATTTTAACGAAAGCAGTCATAATTTGGTTTATATACATTTAAAATTCTGAATTATTTGTTCGACTTATTCAAACGTAATAGCGGACATCAACAAGGCAGGAGGAACTAAAGGAGAAGGCTCGGCAGCTTCTGGAGCAGGCAAGGAGAGAAGCAGCCGTTAAGCAGGGCGAGACCCAACCGTTAAGGCCGCTGAGTGAGGTAATAACTTTTATACTGTGCTGAAAACTGGAGAATCATTTAAATAAAAATTAATTTTCAATTTAATGCATGTCTTCTACAATGCATTATTAGCAAGAGAAAGAACGGCAGAAACTTCTTCGGGAAAGGGCCAGGAAATTGATAGCAGACGCCAGACAAGGTCTGACATCTGCGCCTACTAGTCCAGCAACCCCGGCCTCTCCATCTTCTGGCTCTCCTAATTCTACGCAGAGGGATGGATCATCATCACAGTCAAGTGAGTACATTTTTGGCATGAGAATGTATTGTTGTTAAGCTGTTGCATTGTGAGTGCATTCAAACATTATGTAAATTATTTTTGCCTGCTTTTTATTTTTTGTTTTTGCCTACCTTTCACCTTTTGCCTGGACGAATGCTGTTTTTCGAACTTGATATTTTTGTTGATGTACTATTGTTTCTGGTGCACTGTATGCAGAAAGCAAGATGTTCAGCTTTTATCAGTTTAGAAGAAAGAATGGTGAGAATTGACAATGTAGTTTTTCTTTATCATAAATATATCCACGTTTGTGCTTGTTGTACATTTTATCTAATGCATGACTTGTGTATGATCATTTTTATTTGAAAAACGAATAGTAGTTTTGATTGTTTATAGCAAAAAATAATTTTCTTATAAAAATATGCTAAGCAGAATTAATGGTATAATGCTATTGAAAATTGTTATTTTGTATTTCATTAAAGATGAATCAAGCCCTGGCTCTCCAGCTGGTGCTGTTCCTCAATCTGAGCCCCGGTTGAAAACCCTAACTGTCACGAGGCCTGGATTGGCCAGCACTTTGAAGGATACTGCGAGTAGACTGTCATCTTATGAAAATCGGGCACAGTCAGAAGTGAGTTTGGGATGAGCTAATGATAATTTTAAATAGTATGGTAATTATTTTAATCCAGTTACTACATCTAATCTGTAGCTAAGGCCATAAGCTAGAGCAGTACTTATGCTAGAACTTGAATGCAAAAACAATTTCCATGGTCAGCAGAAAATTTTACTTTCGTGTGTAAGAAATAAATTGTTTCAAGCACAGGGATTTGCAGTATTTGCTTTCAAGCCCATTCATTATTCAAAAAAGCCATTCACATATTCAATTAATTTTTCCTATGAATTTTTGTCTACAGCAATCCAGAATTTTGTCAGATCTCTGAAATCTTTCAATTTCCCATATATTACCAGTTTTCAACATAATTTTTTATAACTAATAAAATAGAACGAAATTTACTTCTGCCTTCATTCATGATGGGAAAATAAAAAAAAGGTTGCTTTTTTGTGAAATAGTTAGTTTTCCCATTAGCAGTTATCCCATATTCAGCTTATCACATAGAAACGTTATATTGTTGTTAAACATAGAAGCAGATAGTGTACATTGCTTTTAACTAGTCATAACTTTTGTTAAACGAGTTTGGTTCCATTCGAGTAAATTTGAATATTTCAATTTTTTTTTCATATATCTTTCATGAGTACAAATGGATCTGTTAAAAAAGGCTGATCGTGAACATGTTAATTTTTTATCCTTAGCCGATTAATGGCAAGATACACGATGAACACTCAGAAAGAATTCGTAAAAATTCTATGGAAGGAGAGTCAGAAAGGCGGCACTCTCAAAAAAGTTACTCAGATGGACCTCTCGAAAACCGAAGGCTAAATTCAGAGCTATCTTGGGTGAGTGAGTTTTAAAAGTCAATGTAAATTTTGATATTGAGTACGTTGAATGATACTATCAATAATATAAACTGATTTACTATGTCTTGAATTATTATTTTTGCATATTCTGACTTGAATTTGAAGGAGGCTAGGTGTGTGATTAGCTTTAATGAATTCATATGTCTGTTAGAAAATTAACCTTAAATTAATAGCATTTGACTGATTAACTACTGCCCAAAATTAAAGCTTGTAGAAGCTATATTATGAAATTACTGCAATTAACGTTGCTGTGTGTGTGTGCAGGTGCTTATAAATAACATTACAATGATGTATGCTCAAGCAATAGACATTTTTAATCACTCAAAGATGTGAATATATAAATTTGGTCATAATCTTATCGTAAAGAGGACAAAACTTAGAAAAAATATTGTGTTAAACATGCTAAACGAGTAATGACATTTATTTTTCAGTTAACAAACTCCTCAAATTCATATGTTCAAAGTGAGATGGACGCTCTTGAGCGTGAGCAGATGCAAGTGGACATGGAAGCTGCAGAATTGGAGAAACCTCTAAGGAGAATAATGGAAGAAGGTGAGTGACGTATTTATAATGCTGCTACTGAATCGCTGTTGGATGAACATGGTAGTAATAATATAGTGTTTTTAGGAACCAACAAAATGAAAGAGGAGGAACTTATGCAGAAGTGGTTCACTTTGGTGAATAAGAAAAATGCCTTGATCCGGCGCCAAATGCAACTGAATATCCTGTGAGTAACAAACGCTTTTATTTTTTTTTTAAAAATAGCTTATTTGAATTATTATGGGTTGCAAGGATGGAATTAATTGGATAGAACTATATTGCCTACTATGTTTATCTGGATAAGACAGGGACTTTAGGAATTGTCAGTAAGGAAACCATGTCATTGAGTTTTTGTGGAAACAAATCCTGTATTCAAATTAGATGGGTTATACTTAAACACCTGAGCAGAATCAAGCAGCTTTAACTGGAAATTGACAAATTCTTAGAGCAAGCCTTAGTGATTTCTGTGAATATCAGGGTTATTTGAAATGTTGGGAATGAAATGGAAGACTTCAAATTAGTTATGACGAATATTAGAATTACCATATCCTTGCTGGTCTTTTTCCCATATAGACGTCTTATGATACGTGAAAATCTAATGATGCCCAGACTTGCTGTAGATATGAATCCTTAGTGATTTTTTGTATTCCTGCATAGAACTGCACTTTGATATTTTAGGTTTAAATTATTTAGGAGTTATTGGACCAAGTCCGAGTGAATCTTGGTTGATGAATCCGATCATCAAGCATTAAATCTTTATTCAAATTCAAGAAATGTGTTGGAAATTGCAATTCATATTCAGCAAAGTTCTTTTGAAACTGGATCATGGAAATTTCAAATGACATTTTCTCAAATGGGACTTATTTCTGAGAACGTTGTAAATTTTTTTTTTTAATTTTGGCATGCATATTCAAGATTTTTTGTTGAAATTAATATGCTGAAGGAATATTTTTTCTTAATTGAAGAATATAGCTTTGCGTGGCTCGAATGTTGCACGGGATTGTTTGCCAATTTTTCAAAATTTTTCTACGTTAAGCAAACCCCCATTGACTGCTTTGTAATGACATTATGATAAATTTGAAAGTGGGCCATAAAAAGTGATGACAATCATGACATGTATACATCACTGTGTAGGCCCCATTTGGATAAAAAGCTATTTTATTGGGATTAAATTTTCACATACAATATGTTCTATTTCATCCTTTTCCGTGCTCTCCCCCTGGGTCCTTCCAGTAGGACTTAAAATCTGTTGACAGACGGACAGCATAGTTTTCATTCTGTACCTTCATTTTGGTCCCCCCTTTTTCACATTGAAACCTCAATGGGCCAATAGCTCTCGTGCGTTGTTAGTGGTGGCCCCAAATATGGCTCACCGGACATAATGGGAAGGATTAGTCTGTGTTAACTGGCGGTTATCAGGGGAGTTAGAAAAGGGGGCCATGCTTCCCCCTTGTACATGTTTTGAGTTGGGGGGAGGAGGAGCATGGATCACTCCAAGCTGAAATTTTTTAAGAAACTATGCACCTAAACTTTTTATTGCTTTTGCCAAATATTGAAAATAAATAGGAATTTGAATAATTAGAAACAATGAATATAACATGCATTATAAAATCAAATTAAGCAATTATCAAATGGCGCTGAAGGATGTGTTCCATTCCCCCCCCCCTCCCCCTCAAACCTTGGCCGAGGTAACAGACCTAAGAATTTATGGATGGCCCTAAAACACTTTTATGAAAATAAATGTTTTTTGCTATATTTAGTTAAAAGGAAAGTTCCACTTTTATAGCAGGTGATATTTAAGTTGTTCGCACTTCTAGATATGAATGGTTGTGGCAATAATAAGTGCAGCAAAGTTTATTGAAGAATTCACAACATTTTCCAAATACTTAATTTTTCATAGATTTAAGCAGACATGGCGCCCTCTAGAACATGCTTGTCTACGTGTTCCATGATTGAGGACATTTTATTTATTGATTAGTGGGCTCAAATCAAATTGCAATTTCCATGCCTTTCCTAATTCTTTCGAAGTGGGATTTTCCCTTTAACTATTGAATTTCAATGTTGAAATAACAGAAAATTACCATGCCATGTTAGAATCGATGTCCAATTGCTTGAAATCTGCCCTTGGATACTTGAAACATTTCTCACCATCTTTAAGTATACTAGTACAGTTTTAAAGGATAGGTCTTTATTATTATAAACAGTTTCAAAATAACCGTGGAACTATAAGATTCTAGACGAATCTCATTGACGCAGAGCATGGCCTGTTATTATTCTAATACAATGGGGGGAAAATTTTTTCTGTTCTAAGGGAATTTGATTTGAAAACCGTGCTCATTGTGTATGTGTGTACGTTGGTATGAGTAGGAATCACTAGGACTGAATTTTAACCACTGTAAATGATAAAAAAAACATGCTGTTGTCTCTGCAGTTGTGGCTCTCACAGAATAATGAAACCGAGGGTAACAACATTTTAGTGAGTTTTGACATAACTAATATCACTATTATTGGGAATGAAATGAAAGCTGGGGGAGGGGGGGAGTGAACCGGGCTAGACTTTCTAGTTGCACGTAGGGAACGGGGATTAAAGTCCCCTAGAAAGGTGGTGAACCTGGTGAAAGACAAGTCAGGGTTTGCTTAATCCTCCAAGAGGATTAATTTTTTTTGTTGGCCCGGGCCCAATTTCTCTGCAAACTTTTTCGATCTCCCCCAGTCGCATTTTTTGGGCCATTTTTCCAACGTTCTTTTCTGGGCCCATCTGTTGCTGTTACAATGCCGAGTGCAGGTCCTAAGAAAATGGGATTTAAAAGGTCAGAGGCGAACGTGGCCCCGGATTAAAATCTTTTCCAATCCATCTAGCTCCCTTTTTAGGAATGATGCACTTTATGTGTTGTTTGCGCCAAGAGTGGCGTGTTTGCAACATGCAGGACACATGAAAAGACCATGGTGGCACCCATGTTTCCTTCGCGCTCCATTGAAGCCCTTTGTAAGAACCCAATAAGTGCTTGCAACAACGCCAGCTTTTTAAGCCCTGCGTTTGCATTTGCTTTTTTTATTTTTTTGAATTTCAAATTTTGGGACTTAAGCCCATGGCTAAATTTATGGACTCATATCTGAGGGACGTTCCTCCAGGAGTCTAAAGGTGACCCTTGACCCCCGCGCCTGGGAAAGGATCGGCGCCAATCGATTAGTGTAAACAATTACGCCGTGAAATGCACATACTCGACCCTGACCAACGAGAATACTAGGAGTCCATCTATGCTGCAGGCATATCAGTAGTGTTTAGCTCAAGATTCTTGGCGCTGCAAGATCTTACATTAATTATTTCAAGAATTTCTGTATTTCCAAATTAAGTAATCTTTTGAAAAATTCATAGTCGATTTCTGACTTACTCAACATATGGTCGTCACTCATTTTTAAATATTATCAACAGAGGGTTCCCCTATTTTAGTACGGTACTCTCGGAATGGTCATATAGGCTAATATCCCAGGCAGGCGCGAAATCCAATGCACCTTGTTGGTCCGTCTTAGCCTAAGCTAAGTTAAGCCTCTTAAGAGGCCTATCTGAGGGCTTAACTCCTTAAAAAAAGGCTACTGCTTTTGAAAACTAATAAGGCTTAGCAAATCGGATGGTTGGCCCGGGCCCAATTTGTTCCAGCGTTTGGCCTAATTCGTCAGGAGGACCAGAAATCGGAGCCACGCGCTCTTGCCTTTTGAACCAGGTCTTAATCAGGATATCATGGCAGGCTCAGTGTGTGTGTGTGTGTGCATACACACGGTCGTGTAAGCCCAGATCAGCCACGTCCTAAGTAGGGTTAAGTCGACGATTTAGGAAATTTCGAAGAATTTCTGTGAAGCGAGACTGGCAAAAGGACCAGTCCCACTCAATTTAAGTGAATATTATGTGAGATGAGCTCCGTGTAATCGGGGGTTCTTTAACACCCCGAGTCTTCAAAAGTCGAATTAAGAAGCATTACGAGATTAAAGCATTGTAATTCGATTAATAGAAGCATAGGGCATATAAACACTACTAAAGGCCAACTCGTGTAGAAAAATCTGGCTTTTAATGTTAACATGCTAAGATGCCCATATATGTGAATTTGGAGTTGGAGTTGCAATGCAAATATAAGGCAATCACATACTCACTTGTCAGTATGTTAAAATTCTTTATAAAATGATGATTGCCATCCTTTTTTTAAATACTGATGCTTAGAATTTTTGCAAAATTTAAATATTCAGAATACGGATATTTTATACAAATGTGCAATAATGATTCACTGAATAACTCACAAGTCAGCCTATAGTCAACTTATTCGATTAATAACTTAATAAAAGTAGAACCTTTTTCAGTTGCTAATAGAAATGAATCTTTTATTTTGTTTTAAGCCTGTAAACAAGGTTAGAAAACTTTCTGGTTGAATGCTCAAATATTTAAAATAATTTGTAAAATTATGCTCCCAAATTTTCTGTATGTCTTTGAGAAAAGTAGGCTACATTCTTATCAAAAAATGTGTAGCCAATTTCAATTAAAAATGCTACTTGTAAAAAGTCTATCCTGTAATATAATATAGGTATTTAAAAAGAAAATTATATTGGAAATGATTATATCAGGATTCATAATGGCCTGCTAAAATCAAGGAAAAGAAATTTTGTCAGGGAAAGTTTAATAAATACCCAAAAGTAGCCATGAAAATCAGAGAAATGTAATAAAGGCGTGTATGCATGCATGTAGCCTTCAATATTAAATTTTAATGCAGTATGATATGTTACATTATATTAATGTTTTCATAATTTTCTATAAATATTTCAAGTTATTTTCCAAAATTGTAGTAATGGTATTTAATTTTTGTTGTACTTTTGTAATCATGTTTCAATTCAGTGGAAATCAATTACCCAACGGTCAGCATAAATATAATTTCATAAGTACTTTCTCTTGGAAGACCCATGATAGCTTGAAATAATACATAATGTAGGCTTACTGAATACTATAACCCAAATTAGTTAGGAGTATAGGCCTACATTTAATTTTATGTGCCGTGTTTGTTAATAAATAATTTCTTAATTTTTGAAATACTCATTTTGAGTAAACAATTGCTTATCTGCTAGACACAAAATCGAACTTCCTGAAATGTCTTTTAAGGACAGAACAAATAAAAATAAATAAACAACAAAATATTAAGATTGATATTTTCAGCTATATATATAACATGGCCATTTTCAATGTTAGAAAATGTGAAGTGACCCTATTTTTGTTGTTAAATTTTTAAAAGCACAGAGTGCAGTTAGAGTGCAGTCAGAAGGACACCATTTTTGAATTGTCCTTATTTCAGAGAAATTTTCTATTTCAGTTTTGCAATACTAGATGGCGTCACTGGCTAACTTTTTCTTCCATCTGAGCTTTTTCCTTGTAATTCAACCATGTACATAAACGCTTGTGGGAAAACGTTTGTGGGTATAGGCTAGGCTATGTTTTTTAATAGCACAAATGCAATTAATTGTGTAATTTAATTACAAAAAAATGTAGTAGATTAACAACTTGAAATAGTCTTTAAGTTATCTTATCGAGTTTTCTGTATCTGCTTAATTGCGTGCTAAAGTATGACTATACAAAATAGCATGATGCTGGTTGGTATAAGCATATCACCTCAGGATTTGCCTTAGCAATGAGTTTTTAAATTTTAAAATGTATACAGGGGCTGTTTAGGGTTACCTGCAAAGTCCCTATATTTGCCTAATAGGCTTAAAACCAATTTTAGTTCTCACCAAAGGGACCGCCTTAAACTGAGTTACATGTATATTTTCTAAGCAAGTGTGGAAATCTTTCTTTCGAGGCGTCGAGGGATTTTTTTTTATCGAATTTCTGCAAAAAGAAATGCTTTGTAACAGTCATGCAGTGTATACTTGCATAGTTACAAGTGTAAAGCCGTTAGTACATACAATGTATATGCATGCATGCAGGGACCCATTGGATATAGAACAGATCCGTGCAATAGAGATCAAAATGGTGTCTGTATGCCATATGTAAGCTTATAAATATTTATTATTAAAAGAAAAATAAATTAATGCACGTGTAGACCACTGTAAATTCTAACAAAATTGAAACTTTTATGTAAATATATCAAAGTCTCAATCAATCAATGTGAACGGTTTCGACCTATACAAAAACTTGTTCAAAAGATTTCTTAAAGATTTCTTCAGCAGACATATTTCTGCAGGATTATCAGATTTAATATTTTAAAATCAGTGGCGGACTGGGTCCCCCCAACCGGCCCCTAAATTTTAGAAGCACCGACCCCCACCCTCAGTGTCGCACCATAGGCGTGTACAGGGTATATGATAAAGAGGGAGGGGGGCAAACATGTCTCCAGACGGGCCAGGTGTATAGTTTGTGAGTACTTCTACAACTTGGGGGGTCTGGGGGGCTTTCCCCAGCCGCCGGAGGCGAAATTTTTTTGCAAATAGTGTTTTTTTTTTCATTAATTTCATGTGTTTTTTAAGGAAAATTTGCTCACATTTCCCACATTTGGGGGGGGGGGGGGGGCCAA
>JAQIXP010004669.1:0-11256 GCA_034700285.1 Proteroiulus fuscus | reverse complement strand
ATTTTGGCGTTATTACCCTGTCATACGCTGTAGTTATCCAGTTTACAAGTAGTTCTTAACTCTATCATAGGATACGAACAAAATGCTGAAACGCAAAGTTTTTCATTCAATGATTTTCCTGCAGGTACGAAGCATCCATAATTTCTGTTACCTCATTTGGTACACCACCTACTTAGGTAGATAACAGGCTGGTTACCCTTTTGATTACCCGGCATCGTTATCCAAAACGATAAAACAGCCAGCGTCAACAGTCAAACGCTCAAGGTTTTAACTATGTATCCAAATGGTAACAGGGTAATAACGCCAAAACACGCCTAATATGTCTGCTCTCATTGAAATGCATTTTTCACCAAATCAAGTTCTTTAAGCAGAGATATTTTTTATGGTAAATCTGATTCACTGATTTCTGAACACATCACAATTCACACTTCACAATTCACACCTAACATATTGAAGTTTTTAACTTTCCTCAGTTCACACTAAGTTCATACCTCATGCACAATTCACACAGTTCAAAATTCACACTGCTCGCTGTGTAGTGTGTAGTGTGTGTATATACTATATTATACTATAAGAATACATGATAAGCTGGGGTTTTTTTTATTTACGTGCTCCGTATAGTCACCCTGTATAGTTGTGTTAGGTGACTTATGGACCTCGCTGTATAATTGGAGTTTTTATTGATGATCATGAATGAAATACAAGAGGTCGAAATAAGAGATTATTGTATTGTTGTGTATTGTGCTGAAAATGGCATAAATAACGTGTTTTGAGTGACGTCACCTAGGGGATGCCATTAAGACCATGTAAATATAATACCATTGGCTATTATTGGTCTGCATTGGACTGTTCGTGTTATAATGATCATATTAGCAGATTGAGCCATATCTATGGTCACGCGAGTGCTTATACAAAAAGCTTATATGAACAGTAAATAACAATTTATAACATGTTGTTATTATTATTATTATTATTATGTTGCAAACTGAAAATGCATGCTAGACTTGACGTTGCTTGGTCAACGCAAATGTCATTTATAACAATCAAATAAACAAACTTTTACAGGGTGCCACCTGAGCTGCAGGTTTAAGCATCATATATATGGGCAAAGGTATTATAAATATTTGGAATCAACTGTATACCCCGGGTATAACATTATATACCAATAGATGGCGCAACAAGAGAGTTAATTGCATGTGCATTTGATAAAAGTTCACAGAAAATGTCTTGTTCTTTTGTGACTGAATGACATATTTGATTGACTGTTGGACTGATGAGCAGCTGTGTCATAACCTTCTTCTGTTAAAGGGAAAGTCCCACTTTGTAACGAGTGATATTTAAGTCGTTCACACTTACTATACTATAGATGTGAATGTCACGACGTTTTCGAAATACACGTCAAGCGCCATTTTTTAATAATTTCAGCAGACACTGAAAGTCGGTGGCGCCCTCTATGACATGTATTTCTACGTGTTTCACGAGAGCCGATGCCTTTTATCCAATATAGGGGGCGCTACATACTGTCACTAGTAAAATTTGTAATGTATTTCTGCTTTGCATTTTCAACCAAATCCATGTATTTGGGACATTTTATTTAATGATTGGTGGGCTCAAATCTAATTGAAATTTCCATGCCTTTCTTAAGTTTTCATGCTCCTCTTCCAACTAGCACCTTCTTTCAAAGTGGGACTTTCCCTTTAAATAAATCACTTGGGCCTACATTGACTTATCTTTATTTCTTATACAATGTAAAACCATTTATATCGTAAAAACATTTTTGTCCAGTTATTTACATTTTAAATATTCTTCAATGTTATTTTGTGCATGGCTGAATGCATTATAAATAGGTTTTGAACGAATTTTCTTTATAATTTGTAAACTATTTCAGCCTTCTTCCCCTCCTTCTTCCCCTCCTCCCTCCCCCCTTCCCCCCCCCCCCCCCCGCCTCCTTTCCATTCATTTTCAAGGGTAGCAACCACATAAGAGAGAACGTAGCTGCTAAAAGTAATTAATTTTAAGCTAGAGATAATAATAATAACAACAACAACGAACAATTTTCAATGAATTGACAGCCATGACTAGACTTTACATTGAATAATTTGTATCCAGCAATGTTAATCCAAATGGAAAAGCGAGCCCCCCATTAAGACCAACATTATAGTTTTAGCGGTGACCCAATGATAAGCATCGCATGCAATATGCAGCGTCAAGAAATGCTAATTGTAGGACGACCCCTGGTGACCTTATTCTTCTCCCATGCCTCCCCCTCCCCTCCTCCTCCTTCTACCCCCACAATTATCTCGCCTTCTATACATGCTTATTAAAAATGCATCGATCATCATTAATACAATTTGAGGACCTACTTCCCGGATCAGCAGGAGGCCCCCCCCTCCTTGGTGGGCCCCCCAACGGGCCAAGGGACAATGCATTTGGGAAACAGCTTTTAAGGACCCCGCGTTGTTACCATTCTTTGGGTCCTTACGCCTGTGGAATGTCTTTGTTCGGGGACATGCAGGAGATTTGCACGCGTCCGGAACGTGACACGTACGTACTTCACATTGATTGCATGGGGGCGCCACTGTTTGGAAAAAGTGGAACTGCAGAAAATGAATAAGAAAATATTTCTATAAGGAAACCATGTGACAGAATTTATGAATTAGGATTTTCATAAACTTAATGCAAACACTTGTACGGTTTAATTATAATGGTGTATAGGCCTATACAAATATATAGCACTCTTGTAGATAAGATTTGGAACTGCAAAAGTGGTTATGCACAAACTCACGGTGGTGCATATAATGGTGCTATATGTATATATAGATTCTAGATAACCTTAAACTTTTGGCAATATGGTTATGCATATACATTTTGTGTAGGCCTATATATATATAGTGATTCTTCACAAAACTGCAATCTGCATAAAAAAATCTTATACGTATAGTTTCTGCATAAACTTATCTGCATGTATAAATCTGCACGTACAAAATATAGAATTTGCATTTAACTATATACTATAGGCATATATATTCTGCATAAATTGTATAACTTCAACTTTAATTGATAGGCATATAGATTCTTTGTAAAATTATTATGTTTATAGATTCTGCATAAAATATATCGTACAAATTAAATTAGAATTATATGCATTAAAGTGTAAGCATAAATTCTAAAGAAACTCTTCATTATAAGGAGATTTTGCATAAAACTGGTCTATTGTGTATATTCTGCATTATACTGTATTATTAGGCATTTATAGATTTCACATAAATCTTTTATGTAAACATCTGCTCAAAACCTATATACTTAAACTATTCTGCATAAAAACTGTATGGTGAGATTTGGCATTCACAAATTTAGGCAGAGAGTGCATAATGCTGAAATTCTCCATTAGCATATTTGCAGAAAAAGTTAAACGAATTCCAAAGGACTGTTTCTGCAGAAAAGGTGCATAAAATATTCTGCAGTATTCTGTTATGGGTATTAAGAAGTTATAAGACCCACGAAGGAGGATATAAGTCCTTATTAAACTCTAGGGCGCAGATGAGAGTCATCCCCTTAAATGGTATTAAAATAATTTGCACATTATGCTTTTTCATTATTTCTTAATTAACTTATCTGTAATTATTTCCATTTATAATGAGCAATGACTTTCCATTGTGCCAAGTAATTAGATTGAACGCATGGGGAATCGAGAGTGAGCCCTCCTGGTGAGCTGATTGAATGACAAACTCATATTGTATGATCTGCTGTAAAACAAGGTCCTTTAATGTGCTTTTTAAATTTGTAAACTCATATAAAGGAAGAGCTGCGAATTGGTACATAAAAATCAAAACTATTAAGAATATAATAGTTGAACAGGGCGCCCCCTGCCGTTTCCCATTATAACTTATGGAATTGGAACCCGGTGTCCTCCATTTTTATTGGTCACGATTTTTTTTATGCTCTTCTCATTGAAATAGCGATCAAAATATAAGATTTGAAAACCAGCAGGAGATCTGATTAAGCATTAAGCAGATTTCAGTTTTCGTCTAATAGCTCGGTGCAAGGGATCGTCCATAAATTATAGTTTTCACTTATGACCTAAGTTAAGATTAGTTTGAGCATTGTATTTTTAATTAAGATTTAGTAAAAAAAAATAATTTTAATGAGTGTAATAATTATGCATAAACCGCTAACAACGAGGATACTAATAATTTTTAGGCTAGGCCTACTATATATAAATTATTTTAACTTGCCAAAGTAACGAGGCTTAACTAAAGCGTGACAGGGGAAAGGGGTGGGGCTAAATAATGAAGCTTTCATGCAAACGTAATTTATGAACTGTGGGAAACACATTTTATGTGTTGGATGACTATATGTTTTTAGAACTCGCCAATGGCTGATCGGCTGATGGCTAACAGCTGTGGGTTGTTTCAATCCATATCAACATGAGGTTACTAATTTGGAGCATTTATTTTTTCTTTCTAGATATGCGAATTCCTTTGCTTTTAAACTAATTTGTTCAGTTGGAAATCGGTGAAATGGGATTATCCTTTTTATGGATTTGGGATCATCGAGTCGGTGAGACAAAAATGCATTCCCAAAATTCCAGCCCATCATGATGCCATTCAATTCATTTGTTCTTTTTTAACAGTTTTAGCCACAGGAAGGCTTTTTTTTTGTTTCTTCCCTTTGCTTCCCTTTTTGGGTCCATTATCGAGGTATCATTCAAAGTATGACGAGGGTCTTCCATAAAAAGAAAGTCCAAGAGCTAATTAAAGTAATTATGCAGGAAGGAAGGGTGAATTTTGGATATATTTTTTACTTAAATCACTATTTTGTTCCTGTAATAAATTTGTGTCATTAAAGGATTATTCTGTATACAGACAAAAATAGCATAAGTTTTGCAGCGAAGTTATGATGAAGTAAAGCTGCTAATTAAGGGGGAAGTCCCACTTTGTAACAAGTGCATGCTATTTAAGTTGTTCACACTTACTATAGATACGAATAGCTGTGACAATAATAAGTGCAACATATTGAGTTTCCATATTGAAGAAATTACGACGTTTGCCAAATACATGTTAGGCGCCATTTTTCCATTATTTCAGCAGACACTGAAAGTTAATGGCGCCCTCTAGGACGTGCGTGTGTATTATTTTAGTGAGAGCCTTTTATCCATGTAGAGGGCGATGCATACTGTCATTAAAGTGGCGCCTACTTGGGTTTTGCATTTTCATCCAAATCCATGTATTCGGGACATTATTAATGATGGGTGGGCTCAAATCAAACTGGAATTTCCATGCCTTTCCTAATTTTTTTCTCCAACAACTACACTTCTTTCAAAGTGGGGCTTTCCCTTTAAATTTCCCATGGATTAGTCAGGACAGCGATTAGTGTTAGTGTAAATCATCAAAATAGAGATAAAATATGCATTTTCCGAAAATATTACAACCATGTTCTGTCATAATATTTAATACAAAAAAGTAATTATGCATAATGGAGTTTGCTGTGGCGCTGTAATAGACGTCATGAGGCAGCTTGAGGCTCAATTAAACAGCTTGAAACTTTTATTTTATTTTTTATTAAAATACTAGACAAAGCATGCTTGTGGCATCACATAATTAAAATCAACACGAAGAGCTCGCAAATACGAGACGTATCCATAAATTTGTTCACAGTAATTAAAAATTAATTTAAACAGAAGGCGTGTTAATCACGAGTTGCACGTTAATGGTTTAGAATTTCCTGTACTTTATGAAATGTCTATTTCTTGGGGGAATTTTCTGTCATTTTTTGCGGTATATGCCGTATGTAGTATCCTCTGTTGCCAAACAAATCCCAATGGGACGATGCACCTGTACATTTACGAAGCCGAATTCCCAGGGTTTTAGGAAAAAAGACGAAAAGGGAGGTGTCCTTCATTGCCATTACTCATTGTTATAGATGACCCTTGGTGAGACAGTTTAGTTAGCCCTGAGACATATTTGCAAGAACAATGACGCCATCTTTTGAAAGCGCCCCCAATAACTATACTAAACGATGCAGTTTAGAAAGAACAATCCATTCAAAAGGACCAGCGTTTATTGCACCAATGATTAAGAATATGAAACACTATTAGCTTTTTTTTTAAAACTGATCCTTGCTAAATGATCTTGTTTCGGTATTGACTAACGGCATAATTCTTTGCAATATACTTTGGGGGGTGGGGGGACTGCCCTGCAAAAAAAATAACACTGTAAACACTGCAGAATTTAATAATTATGATGCTGTACAAGGGAAAATCTCACTTTGTACAAAGTGATTTGTTATGTGATGCAAGCTTACTATGATTAAAAGAGACACTTTGATAAAAGACCATGATTTCATGAAAAATACTGACAAGCGATGGCATCCATTTTCATGGCATAAAAAATTTCTAACATATTAAAAATTCGCATTGTAGAAATCGAAATTCTTTTAAAATGCATTCATATCTCCATTCTTGGACTTGAAGGAGCTAGAACACATTCATTTTTATTGTAAAAGTCGGAATAACTGGGTTAAAAACTTTGGTTTAAAATATATCAAATACTCCAAATAGTACTATTTGAGCATTGACTCGTGATCCAACCTCCATTCTTTCTTTTAGAAAGTGAAAGCAAAATTTAATGATTAAAAACATTTTTTTTTATAGAATGCAGTTTTAGTATAGCAAGTATATACCGTATAGCTACCTTTACTAGCTATTGGTTTTACTGCAGTGTTTCATAAAACTTAGAATCCAACAATCCTCCTGCAGTTTTATTGCAGTTAACTGCAGTTTTACTGCAGGCGAGAACTGCATTCTGGTGTGCAGTCAACTGCAGTATTTTTTTCACTGGAAAAATAGGCCTAGTGCTTCAAAAAATAACTACCGTAGAAGAAATTGTTTTAAATAGCCGAAATAATAAAAATAAAAAGAATAAAAAGTGCCCCATCTGCTTTCATGTTTTCAAACCGTGGCTAAATGTAATTTATTTTTTAAATGGACTAGATTCGGTACCTGAATCATAATCGTATCATTAGCCTCCTTTTGTTCATGCACTTAGGTCTTTTACTATTAATTACAGTCTGGACCTTTAGACTAAAAAAAGACCATAAGGGGCTTAAGGACATACAGTTCACAACCCCCCCCCCTTTCCTTGTTGAAACGAGAGTTCACGTGATTTGTAATTGACTCTTATGATCCCTTGTCCCACAGGCCCATTGTTAAAAGGCCGTAAAAAGTCGTGAATCTCGTTAAACCCTTTTTGTTTCTATATGATGGGTCGTAATGCCATTTGAAGTGACCCGCCAATGAACAGGTATAATAAGGTAATAACCCTGCATGTCTTGACCACAGGATAACCCCATTTGGCATCGTTTTTCGGCCCCTCTTTCGTCTAACATGGATACCAATATAGCGATGATTTGCTGTCAAGGACCTTTTTTTCCCACCGGTATCATGTTGAACATTTTATTGTATGTGAAAATCAATACCAAGAATAAATGTGTGTTATTCAGAACCCACTTTCGTACGAATTTTTACTATTCCTGGAATCACTGGAATTTATTAAATTATAAATTAAAAAATTAACTTTCTTGAAGAATTAATTATTTCCTTGTTGAGCATAATTTGATGTAATTCAACAAAATTTCTACAAATTCATTTCAGGTATGGGTGGGGAGAGAGAGAAAGGAAATAAACCTTTGTACATCTTGTAGTTTCTTTCTAATTTATTAAAGGGAAAGTCCCACTTTGAAAGATGTGGGTTGCAGGAAGATGAGCATGAAAAACATGGAAAGGCATAGAAATTCCATTTTGATTCGAGTCCACCGATGATCATTAGATAAAATGTCCCCCCGAATACATGCATGAATTTAGATGAGAAAATCCCAAGTAGGCGCCATTTTACTGGCTGTGTGTAGCGCCCTCTACTGGATAAAAGGCATCGGCTGTCATGAAACACGTAGACACGCATATCCTAGAGGACGCCACTAACTTTCAGTGTATGCTATTATGTATAGAAAAATGGCTCCTAACGTGTATTCGGCATTATTGTACGAATGTCGCTTTATTTATTATTTATTTATTTTTTATTATTTATTTTTTTTATTTATTATTTATTACCCTCAGTCCATTATTTCGGCAATCCCTCGCTTCACTCTTGATGGCCTCGATAATGTACCTCGCGTATCGCGTTATTTCCACGTATTTGCCGGGTTACCTGAAAATGGGGGCATTAAATATACATAATTTACGCTCTTATGTATTTTGAAACCAAGAACACTGCTGACCTATAAATGACCAACTTTATCCGTTGGTGGCGCCACTAATATCTGCAAAACAGGCAACTGTTTAGGAAGCTTATTTTCTACCAAAATCATGCTGTTTCCAAACAAATACTTAATTGAATTGTTAAAAAGTCCAATTGACATTTCAATTTCCACTCCTTTCATTATTTTTTTTTTGGTCGTCATTTAAAAAGTAACTTGTAACAGGGTTAAGATTTGCCTTTAATCAATAAATTAACTACATGCTTATTCAAAACTATTTTTATTTCCGGCTGTATATTGATACTGTATATTTGTACATTACTTTCTGGCCTATAATTGATGTCTCACTGTATCTTGACCCATTTAAACGAGTAGATTGTTGCAGTCGATTACTTAAAATAACATGGAAATTATAATAGAACCCAATAATAAATCGTTTACATTTATTTGAGCTCATTTTCTTGTTATATGAACCATTTGGTCCCCCCTCGTCTATAATAAAAACATTGGGTACCTCCTGCCATACATGTTGAAATGGTTCCCTCACACTTTTACTCGAAGAATTATTACAAGGCCAGCTATAGTGCCCTAGTAATAAAAAAAAACTTTCAACTTTTAAAATGTATAGGGCCTATACTCAAAAATCAGGATTTTACCTAACAGCTTTTTATGATTGTTTTGTATACAATCTAAGTCTAATTTGAACCACTCTAACAGGTCTGGCCTGCCTGCCATCACGTGACCAAATCAGTTTTTACAGAAATAAATGCTCAATTTCGCAAAGTGACTCAAAATACCAGCTATTCACATTATGCAAAATTTGCTTTCCAATTGGTTGAAAGTTTGAGTTTCTACCTTTTGAGTGTGCAGACCTATATATGTTTCTGATGCTGGCATATCCATAAATCTGGAATGATTAGAATATTTAGTTTTATTTATTTCAAATGTGTCTTTAAAATGGGAAATAATTATTTACATTTACCAACATTAAATAAGATCCTAATTTTTTTAAATTATACATTGATGAGGAACCATGCATCAAATAAGGGTTCTCATTCATTTTTAATGTAAATATTATATTTCTGAAAACTCGAAATTTCGCTATACAGTAAAATTGCTTGGAAAAAAAATACGGATAAGTACTCAAATAGCATATGAAAATAAAAAATAAATGAAAATGAAAATAATATGCATTGTGATTTACGAATATGTTATATGTATCTTTACTGAAACTATTTCCAATAAAATATTTTACCTAAATAAAAGTTCAGAAATATTTTTAAATTTGGCGCCTATTTTTATATTTGAACCGCCAGTGACATCTATTTTCAGAAAATTGCACTACATATGCTCTTGCTTAGTTAGGTTTTAGTGTTTCTATTTCCTAACTCTGTATTCATAGCGGCAATGTGCTGATGAGAAGAAAGCAAGGAGAGGATCGTGTAGTTTCGCAAAATGTATCAAATAATTTGTACATGTGTATATTAATGTTTTTGTAAAGGTTTTTTATCGTGAGTTTGTATTTACGTTTTCCACAAGGCAACATCACAAGCTCAATTGCTACTTTCATTTATTTAAAATCAAAGCATTTTACAGTGAAAATTTGACTGAATTAAGCTTGAAAAATGGCCATTTCAAAGTCTGCCTTGACCGCGAGCATTGCCGGTAAAAGAATAAATATTTTCGTATCTATATCTTGTTCTTTTCAAAGATTCTCAATTTATTTTCCGTGTCCATTAAAAGGTGGTACCTTATTTTAAACGTCCTTTATTCCATCATTGTAGAAATCTTGAAAGGTGCAGATCTTGAGAAGATCTCTTCAAAGAAGGTTCGGTTGGCACTTGAGAAAAAATTCAAGATGGATTTAACTAGCAGGTAATTATTACATCTACATGATTTCGGCTTATCAGATAATGAAATCATTTTAACATATGTAATTCAATATGTAATTCTTGAGTTTGTTACTACGTAGTAACGTAGTACAGCACTTGTATGCAGTGCCAACTAATATTATATTAATTTACCACATTGTGGTGGGAAAGGGGTTTGATGTCAGAGACAGGTTCTTCCTCTCTCGAAACTCCTGGCCTGGAGGACTTAAGTGGTTAAACACTTGGTGCTATACAACACTTTCCCCCACGGAACTATGGTGGCCCAGACGCTGTGTTGCTTTTCAATAGAAAACATGGGGGCCACCGGCGTAATATGTTGTAGAAAAAAGTTCTGTGGGGGAAAGCGTGTTGGGTAGCACCAAGCACTCCTGCCTGGCAGTTAGGAGCTCGGTACTATATGACACAAGAGGACTCACGTAAAGATGAGCCATTTACTTTTAGTATGGAGGCCTACAAGATTGGCCCTTATGCATGGTCGCCTTAGCGAAGCGCTATGCGCCAGACGATGTGTCCCTTTCCCCAAAAAACATGGAAGCCTCCATACTACGTGAGTCTTGTGTCGTATAGTGCTGGGAGCTCTCTTCCCAAGGAAGATTTGTGTACCCCCGTCAGGTTAAAGTGTCACCAAAATCGCTTAAGGTTGCCCATATATACGAACATGTTTTACCAATTTAAAAAAAAAAAATCACTTTATTTTAAATGCACATATAACTCCATGTGAATCTTGAGATATTCCAAATTGACGATTGTTTTCAATAGGAAATTTAGAAGAAACGACCTTATTTTGCAATTGTTTACAGTTAAGTTTTTTAGTATATATGATTTATATTTTAGAAAAGAGGAAATTACTGATCTTGTAATGAAAATGATCACTGCCAGTGATACGACAGAAACCTCCGATAAAGCGAGTGAATCCGAAGAAGAGAAGGAAGAGGTAAGTAAGCTTTCTTTGCTAATGGTTTCCTGTTTCGATTGTGGGATGCAGTAGGAGAACTGCACTTAATTTGAAACATTTTGTATTCATATATAATTTAAAATTTAAAGGGACAGTCTCACTTTGAAACAAGTTGGTTTTAATAAAAAGAGCGTGAAAAATTATAATTAAAATGGA
>JAQIXP010004668.1:0-11257 GCA_034700285.1 Proteroiulus fuscus | reverse complement strand
AAATGTTTGATACCCATGCTTTGGTGAAAAGTGACAAGGACATTTTGTTGAAGGCAAATCGGGTTTCTCAACTGTTTGTGGTGCTAGAGTGCTGTGAAAATGCAACAGCAATGACTGCTACTACAAAGAAGCTAATGCATCGCAGAATGGGCCACTTGAACTTTGACGCTGTTAATCACATGACAGATTACGAAGAAGATGACATGCTTGTATTGAATACGTCACCTTGCTCTGTGTGCATTGAAGGGAAGTTAAAAGCCAAATCTTTCCCAAAGGCAACAACTTCCAGATCGGAAAAGACGTTGGAGCTCATTCATTCAGATGTTGCAGGACCAATCACACTTATTTCTGTAGGAGGTTGTAGGTACTATGTCACCTTCACTGATGACTACTCACATTATGTTGAAGTCCAGCAACTGAAACACAAGTCCAAAGTTTTGGGGAAATTTGGATCATTTCTCAGAAGAGTTGAAACCTTGCAAGATGCAAAAGTCAAGGCCCTCAGATCTAATAATGGAGGAGAATATACCAGTAATGACTTCAATTTGTTTCTTGATGTACATGGAATTGAAAGACAACTTATAGTCCCGGAAACACCTCAACAGAATGGTGTAGCGGAAGGAGCAAACCAAACTAGCAAATATGGCCAGATGCCTGCTTATCAAATCTTCAATGCCAACAAGATTTTGGGCTGATGCCATTGTCACTGCAAGTTACATCAGAAACAGATGCCCAACAGCTGCTAATGCTGGTTTGACGCCACTCGAACTTTGGAGAGGAAGAAAACCAAACATGGACCACATGAGAGTTTTTGGTTGTCAAGCCTGGGCAAAGAGCACAAAGAAGCATGGAAAATTTGATCCAAAGGATATCACTTGCGTGTTCCTGGGTTATGCACCATTTAGCAAAGCTTACAAGCTTTGGTGCCCTTCCACAGATAGTTTTCATCAGCAGAAATGTCGTGTTTGACGAAAATTTGTTTCCTATGAAGACTCCAATGTTGGCAAGTCGTACATTGCCAAGTACCAAAGAAAGCAAGTGGTGTTGTCTAATTTGTGATGAAGCTGACGTCTTGCAAGCGCAGGATCAAGCTGCTACTATCTCTCAGGATGTACATGGATTGCAAGACGAAGGGGAGTGTGAAAAGAAAGCCGATGAAGTTATCGAGAACATCACTAGAGATCAAGATGAAGACAATGATGAGGAACATTTACCAGTTAACAGAAGGTTAGAACGTCTAGCTACAAAGGATAAACATAACTATCGTGATACGATCCGAAATCCAAAATGTGATCACACCGAGGCCAGTAAAGCTGACCCATGCTCAGTGACAGAAGCCCTAAATTCAGAGGAGTACGAGGAATGGGATAAAGCCATGCTTGAGGAGTGTGAAAATCTCATTTGTAAACAAACTTGGGATTTCATCAAAAGAGAGAAATGTTCTTGTACAATGAGGAGCAAGTGGGATTTAAAGCAAAAATACGATGAAAATAGAATGTTGGCAAGATATAAAGCCAGAATCATTGCATTAGGAAATACACAGCATCCAGGGATTGATTATGACAGAACGTATGCACCAGTGGTGAAAACCAAGTCCACCCACCTACTCATGGCAATGGCAGCAGAAAAAGGATGGGATATTCATCACATTGATATTGTAGCAGCGTATCTCATTGCCAAGATTGATAGTGAAATCATCATGGAAATTCCAACCAATTTAGCCGAACTCAGCGACAAGTTACGCGAAAAGTTCCCTGACATGCCAAGTAAAGATGACCTGTTGTCTGGGCGATATGTTTGCAAGCTAAAGAAGAGCCTTTATGGACTTCATCAATCTGGGAGAATATGGAACTGTCATATTGACGATTTTCTACAGAAAAAATGGATTAAAGAGAACAGTGCCAGATCCATGCATGTACTTCAAACCAGGTGCTGAACTAGTAATCACGTTATATGTGGACGACAATCTACTAATCGGAAAAACTCAGGAAATCCTAGAGATGAAGGTGTTATTAGCCGAGAACTTTGAATTTAGGGATCTAGGAAGAGCACGTAACGTTTAATCAATGTGAGTATGCATAGAGGTAGGAAGAATCACAATTGATCAAAAGCCATACATTGAAGAACTGCTCAGAGAATTCAACATGGAGAATTGCAAAGGGATGAGCACTCCATTGACGTTAGGTGAATGTTCACCGGCAACAACAGAAGAGGATTGCCTTGATCAGAAACAAGCAAGTTTATACAGAAAGGCGGTTGGCAGTTTTCAATACTTAGCAACCCATTCGAGACCAGATATTGCATTTGCAGCAGCGTATTTGGGACAGTTCAGCAATGACCCATCAACCAAGCATTGGATTAGTGCTAAACACTTAATGCGCTATTTGAATGGAACGAAAGGTTTTGTATTAGAATACTCCAAGACAGGAAAGAATGTAGAAATGTACACTGATGCAGATTGGGGATTGGACAAAGACAGAGTCAGCTACAGTGGATATGTTAGCATCTATGGTGGTGGAGCCATCAGTTGGAGTAGCAGAAAGCAAAGAGTAGTAGCTGGAAGCACCGTAGAGTCTGATTTTATTGCTCTCAATGAAGCTTTAAAAGAATGTGCCTGGATGAGACATTTATTAGAGGAGCTTGAGTTTCGTGAAATGGTTGAGCAACCAACAACCATTTGGATTAACAACCAAGGTGCACAAAATTTAACGGAAAACCACGTCACATCGGAAAAGTCGAAACATATTGAAGTATCGATATTCAGCGTAAGAAAGGAATTAGAAAATGGCATTGTCCAGACAAAGTACGTGTAGACCGAAGACAATGCAGCAGATATATTCACAAAGGTTGTCTCACGTCCCAAGATGGAACATCACCTAGAAACTTTGGGAGTGCAAGACAAGGGGGAGTGTTAGAGGATTAGTTTGCTGTTTTGCATGTGCATTTGTGCATGCCTTTTTGCCTCATGTGCCAGTTTTGTTTTGAATAATAGAATTAAGCTGTTCTATTCTATTCTTCTGTTCAGTTCTGTTTTTAAAACAATTAAAGCTAGTTGTCTAGTTAAATTTCGTTTCACTATTGCTTATAATAACTAACAGCATCTTGATGTGCTTCGACCGCTTGTGAACTCTGGGTTGCCAATTAGTTTGATGGCACTTTGGTTGTCGACGAATAACATTGGTATTGCCTCTTCACCAATCACTGACACGTCTGTCAGGAGTCGAGCCATCCAAACTGTCGCTTTTGCCGTTTCACTGGCTGCTACGTACTCTGCCTCCATGGAAGATAATGCCACACACCATTGTAGTTTGCTCTTCCAGAGCACAGCACCACCAGCAAATGTGATCAACTTCCTCTTGTTGATCTGCGGGTGACCTTGTCTCCAGCGTGATCGGCATCGCTGTACGCATCAACATTTATTACTTTTGCCTCGTAACAGATGCAGTCACCACTGGTACCCTTCAAGTACCTCATGATGTGCTTTGTCAACTGTAGATGGGCCTGGGTTGGTGCATCTTGGGCCCATAATGCAACATTCACTGCCAAAGCAATGTGGTCACATCCACTGTGCCAAATACAGCAGACTGCCGATTACTTTTCTGTAATTGGCCTTGTCGTCGAGTAACGGTGAATTGCCAGGCCACCAACCTGGTTCAATCAGAAGTTTTACGGGATTAGCATCTGTCATCCCATATTGCTCAAGTAAATGCTCAACTTTAACGGTCTGACAGATCTCGATTGCACCGTCGTCCTGTTTGATCTGCACGCCAAGATAGTAGTCAACTTCACTGACAGCTACCTCAAAATGTGCTGCTATCTTTTGAAGAAATTTGTCAAGCATTGCTTCCACACCCATCAGCAGACCGTTGTCCATGTGGAAACACAACACCAAATCACCTTCTTCGTGTTGTTTGCTCTCCGAGTAATACATGCAGGGATCTGCACTACTGAATTTTATTCCCGCCTTGTCAAGGAATTCAGTCAGGCACTGGTACCAGCACTTTGATGACTGTTTAAGCCCATAAATGCTGTGATGCAGTTTGCAGACACGATCCGACTGATCATCAAATCTCTTGGCTGACGCATGTAGAGTTCTTCCTCAACAACTCCATTCAAGTAAACTGTCTTGACGTCGAATTTTTTCAGCTTCCATCCTCGCTTAACAGCAACAGCTAACATCGTCCTGATGGTCTCTGGTCTGGTCACTGGACTGTAGGTGTCATCGTAGTCAATTCCCGGTCTTTGCGTAAATCCTCTTGCGACTAGCCTTGCTTTGTAATTGAGTACTTTGTTCTGTGAATTCATCTTTTTCACAAACACCCACCGGTTGTCGGTTGCCTTATGTCATTTTGGCAATGGCACCAATGTCCAGGTCTTGCACTTCTGCAGTGATTTGAGCTCTTCCTGCTTTGCTTGCAACCACCTATCATTGTCCTCGGACTATCACCTCTCGATAGCTATCCGTTACTTCTTTTGCCACCATAGCTCTGTATCTCACATGTCTCCGTATAGTGATTTAGTCTCGCAGCCTCTGTCTTTGCTGCACAGTCACCGGCATCATTGGTGAAGTCACCCTTGGCTGTACAGGTGTACCACCTTGCTGTCGTACCGGTGTACCGCCTCGCTGTTGAACCTCATGTAATCATGGCAATGGCACCAACATCCAGGTCTTGCACTTCTACAGTCATTCGCGCTCTTCCTGCATTGCTTGCAACCACCTATCGCTGTCTTCGGACTATCGCCTCTCGATAGCTATCTGGTACTTCTTTTGACACCATAGCTCAGTATCTCACAGGTCTCCGTATAGTGGTTCGGTCTCACAGCCTGTCTTTGCTGCACAGTCACCGGCATCGATGGTGAAGTCACCCTTGGCTGTACAGGTGTACCGCCTCGCTGTCATACCGGTGTACTGCCTTGCTGTTGTACCGGTGTTCCACCAATTGCCCTGGGACTGGTTGTCACGTCTGCTTTGTTGACATCTTCAGCTTCAGACTTGTCTGGCTCTGAATTTTCCAGGTCTTCATCATTGGTCAGGACTGCAGCATCTTCGTTCGTTTTGGGTACTTCCTGCACTGTTTGCTGCAACTTCCTGTCCTAGAATTTTATGTCTTGGCAGATGTGTACTGCCTTCGTCTTTGGCACGTAAATCTGATAACCACAGTCGCTGTAGGCGACCATGATTCCCTCTAACGACTTGCCATCCAGCTACTTTTGCTTTTATCCAGCAATCCATGTGAAGCATTTGGTTCCAAAGATCTTCAGGTGATCGATCTTACTCCTTTTTCAAGAAAAGTTTGATCGGCACCTTTCCTTTCACCTTGGTCGGCGCTGTCCTGTTGAGTGTGTATGCTGCAGCCAGCACTGCTTTGCCCCACAGGAACTTCAGTAAGATATTCGCCTCCAGCCATGAACACGCCATCTCTACTAAGATGTGGTTCTCATGTTCAGCTACACCATTCTGCTGCGGCATGTACGGCACTGTCAACGAATGTTTAAATCCAATCTTCTGGGTCATCTCCCGGATTTTGTTGTTGTCAAACTCCTTTCCTCCATCCGTACGTAGTTCAGTGATCGTCACCTTTGCCTGCGCCTTGGCCACTTCAGGAAAAATCCCAGCTTCTCTGCGATTTGATTCTTACTATGTATCAGGTACGTCGCCGTAAAACTCGTAAAATCGTCCTTGGATACCACATAGTAATGGAATCTGCATAACGCATCCTCCTCTATCAGACCACACACATTTTCGAACTCCAATTTGCCTGGTTTTACTGACTTCTGGACTTAAGATCCGAAGCTAAGTCTGTGATGCTTGCCCTGGATGCAGCCTTCAAAGAGTCCACACTCTCATTCGTCATTGACTTCGATCCCTCGATCCTTAAGGAATGTCTTGACATGCTGCTTGTCTTGGTGTCTAAAGTGCTCATGCCATGACTGGAGAGTATTATCTGATCCATCGGTGATGCAGGTCCTCTCTGGTACCACCACTCGCACTGCCATGCAATACAGATCCCCCTCCCCAGAGACACCGCCATGGCAATCGGCTCTCCCGCCTTGATGAATGTCCACATTGTGCCATTCTCCCATATGTCTTGGTCAATTTCTTTTTGGCCTGCCTTTTTACAGAGAAAAGATTCAATGCCCCGTCTGGGCAAAACCAAACATCAACAAATGGTTGATGTTGATGTTGGCACTGAACCCAGTGCTTGAAAGGACACACCATTCTTTGCACTGTCGATCGCCTTTGGAATCGCAAATGGTTTGTACTTGGTAAACCATTTACGACAATTCGTGATGAGTTGTGTTGCACCGCTATCGACGTATTACTTATCGCATTTTATCTTTGCGATGTTGATAATCGATGCCTGAACCAGACTTCTACTCGGTGCTGTCATCTTGGCCTTTGATGCATACGTTGGTGCCTAATTCTTTATGGTATTCTTAACTTTCGTCTCCGACAAAACTATCACAGCATCCCCACCTTTGTTTGAGCTGCTCGCTCAACCACTGGAACAGTAACTGGATATATGGCCTCGGCCATTGCACTTAAAACAGACTACGCCTGTCTTGCAGTCCACTGCAATGTGACCAAATTTACCGCATTTGAAGCATTTACTGTCCTTTAGAATACTGATTTCACCTGTCTTTGACTTTGTACCACCACTAGACTTAGTCTCGGCATTCTTCTTCTTAGCAGTCGCCTTCAACGATGTATTCTTCTTAGACATCATGACGGTTGCCGCTTCCACCTCGTCTTTGCAGGTAAGTTGTAGTTTGTAGTTTATACACCGACGACATAGCTTTTCCCACGTCTTCTCAGAACTCGGTAGGTCGTGCCACGTCACGTAGATGTTGTCAAACTCTTTTGGAAACGTATGCAGCAATCGTGCGCACATGTTGTCGTCGATCGGTTTACGTAGTTGGGCCATCCTCTTCTGTAGCACATTGAACTCCCTCAGATGCGACTCCAGCATTGATGTCATTTGCCATCTGATGTCGTGGAAAAGATGCCACAAGAGATCGATGTTCTTGGCAGACTGGACGTCGTAGATCTGGTGGAGCTTGTCCCAAATCTCCCTTGCTGTCTCGCATCCTTTTATGCGAAGCAAAGGCTGCATATCCAGTGATATCACCAGAAGCTTCTTGGCCTTTAAATTTGCCTTGGACCATCTGTCCAACTCGATATTATAATTTGCCATACCCACCTCTGGTTTCACCAATTTCCACGACAGAACTTTGATAAACTGGATCGTCGTAGCAAATGCACATCATTATCGGTACAGAGAAGGATGAAAATTGCCAAAATCAAGAGGAAACAGGATTTGCTTCGATTGCAAACTGCGGACCGTGCTGTTGAACGAGAGATGGACATATAAGATCACAAAAGACAACAACAGGATTTAAAGGCTCAAGAAGATCTGGTTGTCTTAGAGTACGAGGCGGCAATGTCAGAAATTGGTTCTGATGTGGAATCCCGAGGATCTCATTTGACGTCAGAAGTAGACGAAGAAGAGAAATAGTCAGAAACCACGTTGGATCGTGTAACTGCATGGGTTACGCATCTCCCAGAATTTCCTAATGATGACATCATATTGCCTCCTGGTACGGTCAACAATGTTCGTCAAAAGAATGAAAAGATAATTTCACAGAATTTTACGGTTCCACTTGTCAAAAGAGGATCTCAAGTTATTATGCATCAAGAAATAAAGGACATTCGTCAGGTTGCAGTGCCTCCTGTAACTATTCAGGAATGCCCACAGACATTAAATCTCCCAGAAATAGGGGATACAAACGTGCAAACCGGGATTTATCATGGTCAAGTTTTAAATAATGGAATACAACCACAAGATCCACAAATGGAAATGCCTTTTTCCAATATGAAGGGCCATTCAGTCGTGGGGTCGCTTTGCCGGGAAAATATATATTCGGACCAAAATGAATATTTTGCAAAGTCGCTATCACCATCAGCGGATAATATTTTCGAAGGAAACCATCAGACGTCACATCCTGTTATTACAAGCCAACAGAGAGAATGGCATAAAACCATCCGAAAGGACTTACCGAAATTCGATGGGAATATGGAAGAATGGCCTGAATATTTTTATCGGTTTTGTTCGTCAACTAAAAAGTGCAGTATTGACGAACACAAAAATATGAGTCATCTGCGATGTACTCTTGCAGGAAAAGAAAAAGAAGCAGTTCGAGATCTTATGTTGGTTATCAAAGATCCTCAAATAATTATCGCAGCTCTATGTCAGAAGTTTGAAAGCCCAGACCATGGGATAAAACTTCTTCTCTCGAAGATACGTAAACATGATCCAGTAAAAGAAGGTGATTATACAAGCTTCTGCAAATTCTCGGAGTCCATCAACCATTATGTGGCAATAGTGGAAAGTCTACGAAGATCATCTTATTTGCATAATTCCATTGTGTTGGATGAATTAATTTGCAAGTTGACTGAAACATACCACAAGAGATAAGCACAGCACATTGTTGACAAGGAACTTTGTGAAATCACGCTCAAAGACTTTACCATGTGGATTGCACATGAAGCCACTTGTCTCGAGAAAATCAAGAATCTTACCACCTTAAAGAAGAAGTTTGCAGAAGACGAAAATAAATCAAAAGGTTTCGTACTGGCAACTTCGGGAGAGAAATCTGATAAGATGATGAATGCTTCAACCCAACTCTGCGTGTATTGTGAGAAGAAAGGTCATGGGGTCACAAAGTGCTACATGTTCCAAAAATTAAGTTTTGATGAATGCTGGAATGCCATTAAAGAAAGTGGATTATGCTTCATATGTCTAAAATGTGGACATAGAGGTTTCAAGTGTTTAGCCAAGAATAAGTGTGAGGCAGATGGATGCAACAAGTGGCACCACACAATCCTGCACAATCCAAACCAAGTGCATCAGATATCATCCAAAACCAAGATACCCTCAAGTTCTGTCAGGTATACATGCTCCAATGCTATCAAAGTTCATACCTGTTATCTTGAAGTGGCCTACTGGAACTGTGCAGACATTTGCCTTATTGGATGATGGCTCTGAAGTAACTATTATCAAGCAAGCTACTGCTGACTGACTGGGACTTAAAGGTCCTCAAGAACCATAGAACCATTCCAGTTGAAGACGACTAATGGCGTAACGTCAGAAGATTCTTGCTGTGTCAGCTTGTTCATTCAAAGAACATCTATGGAACAGATGTACAAAATTGAAAATGTTCGAACGCTTCGAAACCTGCCTCTAAGACACCAAGCAGTAAATGTTTCTAAATTACAACAGCGTTGGAAGCATCTACAGGGCATTAATCTTCCATCTTTAAAAAATGCCAGACCAACTGTGTTAATTGGCCAGGACCACGGAGAATTGATCGTCTTAAGAGAATGTGTGATGGGGCCATGGAAATTGCCAATATTATCCAAAACATCACTGGGATGGGTCATCCATGGTACGGTTGCAGGCTCACGAGGGAAGATCAACCGTGAACCATTAGAATGCCATTGGATTAATGATTCCGTAGACGAAGACCTACACCAGCTGGTCAAGGACTCCTTCAGCACCGATTCATTCAGAGTAAAAGTAATGGAGTATAAACCCTTTTCCAGGAAGGATAAAAGAGCAAGGACAATTATGGATGCTACCACTAAATGCACTGGAAAGCATTTTGAGACAGGACAGCTATGGTGTAAGGATGACTCAAGATTTCCCCGGAGTAAACAGCAAGCTTTAAGAAGATTACTTTGTGTAGAGAAAAAGATGGACCAAGACCCCATCTATGCTCAACAATACATTGCAAAAATATAAGATTATTTGGTTAAGGGTTATGCTAAGAAATTGAGCAAAGAAGAAGCTGCTGTTGAGGAATCTCGGACATGGTACCTCCCTCACTTTGCAGTTTGGAACCCAAACAAACCTGGGAAGATGCGGTTTATATTGGATGCTGCATCAAAAGTTCAGGGCATCAGTTTTAATGATGCATTGCTCCCAGGACCAGATCTTCTAACTCCACTCATTAGTGTTCTTTTAAAGTTTCGACAGTACCGGATTGGGTTCTCTGGAGACATCAGGGAGATGTTTCATCAAGTCCAAATCTGAGATGAGGATAAAACTGCACAGAGATTTCTTTGGAAGGGAATGAGTCGGAACGAAGAACCTAAAGTCTTGGAAATGCAGGTGATGACATTTGGATCTACCTGCTCCCTTTGCTCTGCACAATATGTCAAGAACCTCAATGCAATGGAATTCCAGAAGGAATTTCCGGAAGCGGCACTAGCAATCACGCAATGCCACTATGTGGATGACTATCTCGATAGTGCCAAAACAGATGAAGCAGCTATTAAACTAATTCGAGATGTTATTGAAGTTCACAGACTTGGTGGGTTTGTCATCTGTATGTGGACTTGTAGTTCATCTATTGTCTTGAATGAAATCCCACCAGACGTACGAGCCAAAAGCATTGTAGAACTTCCTTTGGGTACTGATCTTCAAACCGAGCTTGTTCTTGAACTTCACTGGAACACTGAAGAAGACGTCTTTGTTTTTAAGTTGAAGTTCCACAAAATAGAACCCGGGATCCTTGATGGAACCAAAAGACCACCAAAACATCAAGTACTTCGGCTCGTTATGTCAATATACGTTCCTTTGGGATTCCTGTCTCACCTCCTGGTTCGTGCAAAGATCCTTTTACAGGAGGTATGGAGAACAGAAATCGGGTGGGATAATGAACTCACCGAAGATATGAACAAAAAATGGTGCTACTGGTTACTACAACTGAAACAAATTGCTTAACTTCGAATACCAAGATGTTATTGTCCAGAAATGCCAGACTGTCAAGACATCCAGTTGCATGTCTTCTGTGATGCTAGTGAAAAAGCATTTGCAGCAGTTGCCTACTTGCGATACCTGGAAGCCAACAATGTTCATGTAAGTCTCATGTCTAGAACTCGTGTTGCACCTCTCAAGCCAATGACTATTCTACGGTTGGAATTACAGGCAGCTGCTATGGGAAGCAGACTGGCTGCCACTATAAACAATGAATTAATCTTCCAATCAAAACCACCATGTTCTGGACTGATTTACCAACTGTTTTGTGCTGGCTGCGATCTAATGCTAGCCACTTAAAAATGTTTGTAACAAACCGTGTAGGAGAAATAGAAGTGCTTGTCAGCATTGACAACTGGCGATATACAGGGTGGACAAAAAGTCTGTTGCCCCCCCTAAAATTTGTTAGGCATTGAGGATGGGTGAAATTTGATGCA
>JAQIXP010004667.1:0-11257 GCA_034700285.1 Proteroiulus fuscus | reverse complement strand
TACACGGCTTGATGCCTTCTGGAGACAGATAGTGGCCAAGGAATTTCACCTCAGATTTGAAGAAATGGCATTTCTTATGCTTCAGGTAAAAATTATTTTTGCGCATGAGCTGAAAGATCTTTCTCATATCAACGAGATGACATCGGAAGGCGTCAGATGCGACGACCAGATCGTCCTGAAATAGATCCGACGTGACTTCCAGAAGCGTGCGCATCATCTTTTAAACGACTCGTTGACAGTGTGCGGACGAATTGCGGGCACCCATGGGCATCCTGGTGTACTGGAATAGTCCCTGATGAGTGGCCATAGCGAAGAATTTTTGAGAATCCTCCGTAATGGGAATCTGCCAATAGCAATTGGTCAGATCCAGAGTTGACATGTACGGCTTGCCGTGGACCTGTGCCAAGATGTCATCTATCTTGGGCAACAGATACACGTCTGGAACCGTAGCTTGATTAAGTCGTCGGACGTCCGTAACCAGTCGAAACTCCGTCTGGGCATCGTCCTTTGCGACCAGCAGTGATGAAGCAGCCCACTCGGATTTGCAAGGTTCCAAGTAGCCTTTATCGATCAACTGCTTAACTTTGTTGTCCATGATTTTCTGTTTAGCAGGTGAAATGCTGTACGGACGTTGCATGCTCGGCTTAGCTGCTGGATTCACCTGAATCACTTGCGCCTCGACGTTAGCATGCCCCGACGGTTCTCTGAAAATGTCCGCAAATTCACGGATCAGGTCATTCACCTGCGATTTCTGTTCAGGACTCAGACCTGTAGCCTCGTCGGGACGGAGCAGCAGCGAGATAGCTGTCTGTTCCGCCACGGATCGCGGATCATCGGTTGTTTGCGCATCTTCAACTCGAATGTCGGAACCTCCAGGACGGATCTTCACAGCACCGCATTCGACAGGCTGATATGAATGACGAGTTGAGTTACCGTGAATCCACCAAGTCTTCTCCATATGATTCGGGCAGACACCCATCTTCTCCAGCAAGTCTATGCCAAAGAGAATTGGAGTATCTTCAAACGATGGAATGACAACAATGGTGTGTAGACACATATTGCCGTCCAACTCGATCTCGACCTGTGCGGAATATGCTTACAAATGAAGATTTCGATGATCAGCCAAGGAGATAGGACACGTGTACGGCATCAATGGAACTTGGATTTCCTTTAGGAGTTCGTAGAATTGGCGACCTCCTAAAGTCGATGTTGATCCGCCATCCATGAGCGCGGAAATCACGTTTCCCTCGATCTGGGCCTCCACCTGTATGAGCCGCAAACTTCCCATCCCAGTTGCCGGAGGATTGTACTGGATCGTGGCCGGTGGAGCAGACACTATCACCATGTTGGAAGCTTGCAGGCGTGCGTTTCTTGCTTCGCGACCTTTCTTCCCACATTGTTTCGGACATTCCCAAACGTTGACATCAGGTTCACCGCATACGTAACATTCGTACTTGTCGCTCCCTTGACGTCCATGTGTGAAGTTCTGTCGGCATAGATGGCCTCCTCCAGATAAATTGTTAGATTTTGGAGCAGTCTCCTTGCTCTCAGATGTATTGGAACTGCTTGAATGGGCAGCAGGCTTATCACGGTTGTTGCTGCCATGATTGTTGTTTGGCTGCTTGGCCGGATAGCGCGGATTTCCTCCTGTCTTGGGTGGCTGTCCTTGTGGCTTGTCAGATCCTTTGGAATTATTGTTCTTCGGTGGGTCCTGGCTCGGAGTTGGCTCCTTGTTCTTTTGGTGCTGGTGACGATTCTGTGTCCGTTTGCTCAGCCCAGTGCCAGGATCCGTAGAAGGCCAGTCGTCACCATGACTGAAACGTTTTTCGATGGCCATCACTACTGACTGAAGATGGTTCAGAGTGAGAATCTCGTCGGTGATGGCTACCAGAATAGATGATGTAGACCCCCTAAGATGATCTCAACCTGGATCCATTCGTCGACTGGATAATCAAATTCGTCGAATTTTGCAGTCATGCAAATCAGAAAGTCAGATACCAGTTGTCCTTTTCTCTGGCTATATTGTGTTATTTGTGACCAGAGCTTGACATTGGATCGAACCACGCAGTAGCGGCGGTCAATGGCTTTGCAGATTTTGGCCCATGTTAGAAATCGCTTGACAGCTAGATCCCACCATTTCTGGGCCTCATCTTCTAGTAGCCACCTTAGGGTGCTCATCATTTCCTCGTCGGAAAGTTTAAGTTGCGCTGGATGGATGTGACAGTGGCCATCCAACTTTTTTTATTCTTTGCTTTTTCCTCGGAAAACTCACACAACAAAATGCATCTTGGAGCTGATGTAGACGGTCTTCTCAGAGTCTTTCCTCTCTGTCCACAGAAGAACGGCCCTGACCCGGGGCACCCAGGGAGTACTTGGATGCCGTGGTGACCCCCCAGAGAAGAGGCTAGAGCATTAATTTGCTGGTCCGGGTTAGGCTGTTCTGGATGGGGTGGTTGATACCCCATCCATCCGAGGCTGAACTCCTGAGAAACTCTGGATTACGAGAGCCCAAGGGTTGCTACCATTGTGGAATATAGGAGCTGCTTCCCAGGTCATCAGGCCTGGAGGAGCAGATATCACAGAACCTCTAGCAGACGAATGTGCAGGAGGCACCTGGTTGGACTGCATTCCGGTACCGGTGAGAGACTGGGTATGCATGTCTACTCCGAGTCTGGGGGCCCCCTGAGAACAGGGGAATAGGTGAGGGAACCCTACTGGTTGTCTGACGATGCTCAGCTTGCAGAATGACCAGTTGATCCATGATTTCCTTCAGAGTACTCTAGATATCTGGATCTGCAGGAGCTCGAGGAGCCACCGGCTTCATTGGAGAAAGTGTAGGAGGTCCTATGGCATTCTCCTGCAAGGTATTTAGGAGGGCCTTCCATGCTACCGGATTCTGTTTTAATACCAGAAGTTCTGGATCCATGATGGCCTCCCATGCATCAGCTGTGTCCTGATCCATCCCTGGAGGGGATGAAGCAGGGGAATCCTAAGCCACTGACATGATGAAATAGGACTACAGGGGAATGTCGGTAAAACTGTGTCCAAAAATAAAAGTAACAGGGGAACCAAGTAGTTGGAATCACCCTGACTGGATTGTGGGTAAATAGGTATGGCAATCCAGACTCCAGAAAGATATCTCAAATAGAGATGAAAACCCAAAAATTCACAAATACTGAGTGGAAGGGAAAATTCACACTCAGAATTGGACAAAAGAACATGAATTCTGGCTGGAAATACTCCAGAATTCCGAATCTCTAAGGTTTTTTTTTCTCAACCAGTACTGTATTTTCCTTTCTAGGTTGCACATTTGGACCACCGTAGAAGGGAAGTTAGAATCCAAGATGGCATCCGCTCGATGGGAAACGAGCGTGAGGACGCCGAAAATCGGAAAAAACTGCAGGATTACGGTAGGAATCTTTCTGGTTTTGTTTTGGGATAGATTAATAATTAATCTACCCTCGAAAATTGAAATTGGGGGTTTTTAAGCCCTCGCGCCGAGTGGAAGGGCAGGAATTGTCGGCCACGAGGCCCCACGTTGGGCGCCATTGATACGCTTGTGCATTTTATTCGATGAAATCAGGATTGCAGCCATCGTATTTTTTTGTAGATAGTAGAATGGGATAAGATGAATATGCTTTGTAAGAATAAAAGGAGTGACGAATAAATGGAAATCTTAAATTCTTTTATTTATTGTGAGTACAATGATTCTGGGAGACGTGAATTCGCACGTCCACCCAGGTCCATATAAAAAAATCAGAGAGTGAAGAAAATACAATCCTTCTGTTATTATAAATCATATAACTTGCAGCCATGCTTGCAATATTATTGTGAAATTGACTTAAATTGAGATATAATCATATAATTTAACCAATTCTTTTTGGAGATAACTAAAGTTATTTTACATTAGTTAAATTAGTTAGTATTGTGCTGTGTCATGATAGTATAGTGGGTAAACTTGTATATAGTATATATACTATATTATGACAGTCAAACCAGAATAGTACAATTATTTTTAATTTCAAAATAATTGTTTCAATTTGAAAATAACAACCACCCTCATGGCTTTACAAATCTTTGCAGATTTCATTTTCTTACTAATTTATTTTTATTTTAAACTACTTTTAATTTATATTAATTACTTCACTAAATAACAAATTTATCCCTGTTCAAGTGATTAAATTTTGCAAGAAAATAGCTCAGAAATGCCAATTTTTATTTCTTATTTCTAGAGTAAAAGAATCCAGTTGCACATCTTGACAAGTCATCACTAAACTTTACCATGCAAGGTGTCTGTGGTTACATGTGTGAAATGGCTTTAAAACCTTTTTCTCTAGCATTTAATAAAGGGGTTAATTGAAATGTCTTTGTGTAACTTAAAATTTGTTGATTAAACTATTGACTCATTTAAAAATTCCTTTTTTATTGTAAATTCCAATGCTTGACACATGCAGTAGTATATTTATATTGTAAAAAAGAAGCAAGGTTAATGGATTTTTGTTAAAGTTTGCTAAAAATTGAAGTCCAAATGAAAAATTTTAAATTAATTTGGTAAACCTTTTTCAAACGACAAAATAATTTCTCTTGTTAACAAATGCATTTACTCTCGTTAGTGTAATTATTTTGTCTCTTGAAAACGGTTCTATGGATTAATTTTAAATGTATCATATACCTATCCATTATTATTAAGAATTCAATAAATATTAACAAAACATTTCTACAGTTAAAATAAAATAAAAAAATTACGTACATGCATTTTCTGTTAATGTTTACCGGCTAGCCCTTATTGATGCTCATTAAGTTGGATGCTTGATGTAATTTTGACTATCTTTCAGATAGTTTTCAATAAATATTTTCAATTTCATATTGTTATGATTCAAATAATGCGTTAATAATTACAAAATACTTGTCTTCTGGCTGAAAAACTAATAGTGCTGGTAAAGTGCAGCCATTTATTGCATTAAAACTCCAGTACTAGTTTAAACTGCAGTAATAGTTCTGAAGATTTCCTGAATCATTTACTGTTAAATGCAAGTTAATAAACCTTTGCAATATATCTTATATTCTATTTAACTTTTCATCTGTAAGACAAGATTAGTCTGTAGAAAAATTGCACTTTGACTGCAATTTATTCTATAAATAAGAAACATTGCAAAAAAACTACACTTTGACTAAAGAAAAGCCACACTTTGACTACATTTTATTATACAAAAAAAATATTGCAGAAAAACTGCACTTAAAAAAACCCTGCACTTTGCTGTAAAAAAACTGCACTTTTACTGCAAAAAAACCCAACTTTTCTTCAGTTTTTCTGCATAAAAACTGCACTTAAAAATGCAGTTTTTATGCAGAATAAGTGTAGTTTACGTGCAGTTATAATGCAATAAAAATGTAGTATTTTTGTACATTAACTGTAGAATATACATGCAAGTTTTTCATATAAAAAACTACAAAGACTTTAGACATTTGTGTTTTATAAGTCCTCACATTAACTGCACTTTTTGTATAGATTACCAACTGCAGTTTTTCTACAGAACCTTTACTTAACATGCAAGTAAACTGCAAAAAAATTGAAAAAACTGCAGTCTTTTTTTCATTGGGGTGTTCTATCAGCTTTTCGGCTATATAATCATGGGACTGAGTCAAATCCCAAGTTTTAAGACATGCACAGAAACCTTACATTTGTAGCATGTGTGTAGGCCAATTTCTGATGAACCTTTGCTGTTTGATGACATCCAATTGGTTAAACATGACCCAGCTAAATCGCAAAAATGAGCATTATCCTGCTCTGTTAAAGTGCATAATGCAATCCCTGAATTTGCCCATTGAGTTACAGAAGATTCTATTTAAAAAACTAACCTAAATGTGCAAAATTTGCTGGTTCTAAAGACACTTAACTAGAAAAAAACAATTGTAAGCCAGTTATTTCAAAACAGCAACAGTCAACAAACCTGTATTTTGACTTGTACCAGTCTGTTAGATATGCTAATTATGTTTTCCATTATGGATTTCACAAAAGATGAATCCAGATTGCATTGCTAAATGCAGGAACTTAGTGACTGTCACTGAGGTAAAGTTTGCTGCAATAGAAGAGAACACTTGGAATCAAGAGTAAACAAGTTTTGGTTCGAGCAAAGAACATACAGAATAACTGCATATGATTGTAAAATGTTCTGCAAAATTTGGCATACAACAGATAGTTTTAAGCTTCACTAAAAGAAAAGTTTTTCACTACAGCAAGTGTAAGGCATGGACTACAGTATGAAGATCTGGGATTTGCTGAATTTCTGGCCAGCAATGATGCAGAGGATTCTGCTGTAGGGTTAGTAGTAAACCCTAAACTTGCATTTTTGGGAGCATCACCAGATCGACTAATCAAGTAAAACAATGAGTTGAAACTAGTGGAAATTAAATGTCCTTATTCCTTATACTCCAGGAAAAGTAAACTTAAGCAAGAAATTGAAAATGGAAAATTTTACATTCTGGAGAAAGATGGCAAACTTTCATTAAAGGATAATCATGATTATTCTTTCCAAGTCCAAGGACAGTTATATCTCACAGGAATTAAGCAAGGCTACCTTAATTGTTTCTGTTCCACCAAAGGAAATAGTCATAGTTTCTGTTGAGCACAATGAAGTTTTTTAGCAGGGAATGCTGCCATTATTGTGTGATGCTTGGTTTTCACATTTATGCCCTTAGGCCGGTAGCAAATTATGCATTATTGGTATATGAATTGCATGTACAGTGTTGATGCAAACATTGCAATAACGTACATTGTCATAAAATTGCATGTTACCTGTAAATAAGTGATAGCAAATCATGCAGTGTAAAGTTGAGATATGTAGCATCATTAACTAGAGTGCCACAGTATGTAGCAGATGATTGATAAACAAAATACGTATACATGGTGACACAAATGACATGACCACCCATAATAACATTGCCTATGAACATCAGATTTTGTAAAGCCAATGGAATAATATTAATGTCATTGCAACACTTTATATAACAATCATTCATGACTCCTGTAAACTGCAGTGATGAATGTGTACAAAGGACAACGTGAGGATGTTTTGCAAATTGACAGACAATAAGGAAAACATTCAACATTCATGTGTGATACATAAGGTTAGTGTCATTGAATAGTGTTCAGAGACAAACAACATAACTAACAGGAATGCTTGCATGTACTTAATTTCTTACTCCTGTCAACTGTAGTGACGAATGTGTACAAAGGACAATGTGAGGATGTTTTGCAAATTGACAGACAATAAGGAAAACAGTCAACATTCATGTGCAATACATAAGGTTAGGGTCATTGAATAGTGTTCAGAGTCAAACTACATAACTAACATGAATGCTTGCATGTACTTAATTCCTTACTCCTGTCAACTGTAGTGACGAATGTGTACAAAGGACAACGTGAGGACATTTTGCAAATTGACAGACAATAAGGAAAACAGTCAACATTCATGTGCGATACATAAGGTTAGGGTCATTGAATAATGTTCAGAGACAAACAACATAACTAACATGAATGCTTGCATGTATGTTAACATTGAATTTAAGGTAGCAAGAAAATACGAGGCCAGTGATGTGATTTCCATTTGTGCATGTTATTTTATGATTATTGTGTGTTTGTGGCAAAAGTGATATTTTAAAGTTTGAGATTAGTGCCAACATCACCCCTGTTGAGCAAATGTGGCAAGAAATTTTGAGATATTGTATGTTACCATTTTGAAGGTCCCCAGTAAATTTCAAGGTCAAATGTTAAGAATTCACTGATTTATAGCCGAAATGAAATTCCAAGATGGTGGCTTTTTGCTAATAATATCCGATTTTGATAACATTTTATATTTAAGTGTCAGTGTCAGGCAAGTGCCAAAGTAAGAACTAGCTAGGTTTCATAAGTTAATTTTGCATAATGAAGGAGTCAATTTTTTGAACTTGGTGCCAATTGCGCATTTGTCATAGAAAAGTGAAGCCTGATTTTTTGTATGTGTAGAATACCTGTATGAAGGTCTAGTAAAAATTGCATAACCCTAACTTGATTATTACCTGAGATATCAAAAAACTAGAATTCCAAGATGGCGTCTTTTTCGGAAAATGTTTTCGGATTTTCATAAAATTTGGTAGTTAAGATTTATGAATTATTTTAGGACTGTTTGAGGTGGTCCCATCTGTTTATCTTTAAAATTGTAGAAATCCAATATGGCTGACGACTTCGGAATATATTGTCGGATTTAAACGAAATTTAACTTTTAGGCTTAAAAAGGTAAAGAATAAGAATAGAATAGTTTTCAAAATTTTAAATTCGGAATTGCAAAAGTGTAAATTTCATCCAATAGAAAAAAACTGATAAAGTCCGATTGATTAATTCCGACTGATTGATTAATTTAAACACATAAATGGAGTGTAGAGTCTTATTTAATGTTAGTTCCATGTTTTAATTTTTGAGATATCTAAACGTTTTTGAACCAGGAACTATTTTGTTGGCAGAAGCAGAATTTTTTAACTGCCAAAGATACATTGAGACATGCAGTGAATTTTTTACAAGAACAATTCCTACGAAACATCGAGAAAATAATTTGGGATGTCGATGTGCACCCAAGACAACGGCTACACACAAATCAGACGTAGTTGATTTGGGGAATAATGAGTTGGGATGTCGATGCGCACCCAAGACAACGGCTACACTCGAATCAGACGTAGTTGATTTGAGTAATATTGAAAGGAATGAAATAAATTGTTCTTATCTGCAGGTCTTGATAGTTAAAGACGTTCTGAGTCCCACGTAGCAATCGGTGATTAAATCCGATAATTGGTTCCTAAGATATCTGTGATAGAAGATTTTTATTGAATTTGAATTTGCCTCCATTTATTTTTCAAAATTGCCCTAGCGAGAGAATCACGAAACAAAACCCAAGTTACCTCTGGGGCGTAACCCTAGTTTGAGTGACAGTTCCAACTTGATGTGATTGGCCATGGTCATTTGTGACTCTGACCAATGGTCAGTTGACCACTTGAAAGTCAGTTTTGGAGGGGGGTAGAATTGCCGGAATTCGCAGGCACGTGCGAAATAAACATTTTTGACAGTTTTGAAATTTTACTATATTTTAGCATTAGGCAATTAATCAAGTACGAGAATCAAAACAAAGTAATTAAAAAAGACATTAAAAAGCTATAAATTTATTCTAAGAAAATGGCGCCCGCACTAGGGATTCTGGGAGTTTGATAGACGCCCCAAAAAGTTCATTGGCCAAAAAGCTGAAAGAGTTAGGAGGGGCCTATAGAGTATAAAAAGTCGAGCACAGCCAAAAAGTGAAGCAGTCTATGAACGTGATGGACACGAGAGCCCATGCATTTGTGCTACGCAATTTTAAAAAAAGAATTCGAAAAAGTCCATTGAGGCGAGAGCCCATGCCAGTGCAGTGATCGGAGCATTCTATATAAAGTGATGGACGCAAGAACCCTTGCCAGAAAATCAAGGGATAAGAAAAAGTCTATGGATGCAAGAAATTGTGATAGTGCAAAATAGGAATTTACAAAAAGAACGAGAAAAAAGGGAATAAAAGGATTTACAAAGGACCAAAATAAATACAAAAAATAAGTTAAGCAAACATATTTTATTTTGTTTAATGTCTGGCTAGACCATTTAGAGTTAGGACCCGTGGAAGAGGAGAAAAAGAGAGAAAATGGAGAAAAGTTATGAAAATAGGAAAAAAGGGATTAAAAGTTGGGAAAAAATAGAAAAGCCCTGATGTATAAATTAAATCGATTGAGTTTTTGCCACAGAAAAAATCTTTCATATAGTTATTTTGAAACCAGTGATTTAGCTTTTAAAAATGAATTTTGAAAACCAGTGATTTAGCTTTTAAAAATGAATTTTGAAACCAGTGATTTAGCTTTTAGAAATGAATTTTGGAAACCAGTGATTTTAAACTTAAAATATATTTAAATTCCAGAGATAAATTTTAACCAAAAGAATAAAATTCAGATTAGAATTGAATTACCAGGGAAATACTTATATTTGCCACGAAAAGGTGTGAAAAATGCTTATAAATTGTGCTCGGTAAAAATTATTAGTAAACCAAATTTTTCGTCCGATTTTAATTGTATTCCGGTGAAAAATTTTGTGTAACCCTGATGAATGTTTGCCCGTGTAAATTCCGAAATTAAAGAATTGTTAAGTTTTAACCAGAATTTAATATTGAAAAAGTCTCTCAGATGGTTAGCAAGGTAGGAGGAATTTTTGACCAGCAAAACAAGCCTGGGTTCAAGGGCCTAGCCGAACCGGAATGTGAGAGAGCCCTACATTTAAAAATAAATGTTAGTACACGCAAAAAAACTCTTAACATGTACTTAATTCCTTACTCCTGTCAACTGTAGTGACGAATGTGTACAAAGTACAATGTAAGGACGTTGAAAAAATCACCTAACATCCATGTGATTAATCATAATGGCAACACTACCTGCAAATATAGCAGCATTCATTTTGATTGAAATGGAGGACGAAATGGTGAATGATGAACAAACGCAACAACACTTGGCAGTGACGAGAAATAGACGTGGTCCTACAAGGAAATGGATTGAACATCGCCAATTACAGGGAGATTACCATAACCTAGGTAAAGAACTTATGGTTGAAGATCCAACAACATATAAGTAAGTCCTATGTGATTCATTATGCTTTGTAATAACTATTATGTGCAATGAATGTAAATACATGACTGACAATGCTTAATGTCACAGAGAAACAAGGATGCAAATGTTATACTTTCATGTTTGTTGCAAATGATGGCTTCGTATGACAGATGAATGTATGACATTAATCCTGCAACTAATTGAGGATGACATACGCAAGAAGGATACTGTATTACAGCAAGCCATCACACCTGCGGAGCGCTTAACTATTACCCTACATTTCTTGGCCACGGGAATGACATTTAGAGATTTGTCGTACTGCTTCTGCATAGGAGAAAGGAGGCTTGTACGATCAGGATAATATTTATGAGGGAGTTGTTCACCCAGGAAGCTGGAGAAGAGATGTGTGGCCAACTGCAACCCAAACATGTATGCAACGCATATCGAGACTACTTCAATTCCACCACAGGCAGTGTTAATTGGCAATATAGGTTTGTGTAGCATACAATGCCTCAAGTAATAAACATTAATTATCCCATAACACACACTGGGCTGTTATCAGTACCTAAAATTGGAGTCATTTAATTTGTATAATGACTGAAAAATTTGCGCC